>MU262395.1:0-68635 GCA_020310875.1 Ceratopteris richardii | reverse complement strand
TGCAATCCAATGTTCTTTCCTAGAACAATGCATGAATTGAGATAATACTCCAATTGCATATGACAAATCGGGCCTAATTAATGTAGCATAGATCAGTCTACCAACCAAACTTTGATATAGCTTCATGTCCTTTAGCTCTTCTCCTCCATATCTGCTCAATTTGTGATTCAGCTCCATTGGAGTAGGTGATACCTTGCAATCATTCATCTTAACCTCGATCAACAAGTTTTCAAATACCTTTCTTGAGTTATATACACTCCATGTTAGTGTATGAAATCTCCCTGCCCAAGAAATATGACAAGTCTCCCAAGTCAGTAATATTGAACTCTTTCTCCATTTGCTTCTTTAGGCTTTGAATTCCTTTCTCATCTGTACCTGTAAGAATGATATCATCAACATATATGCACATGTAAATGAACCCATCATCACTTGCTTTAACAAGCAAGCTACTATCTGCTTTAGATACTTGGAAACCAAGTTCCTTCAAGAACTTGACAAGTCTGTAATTCCATGCCCTTGGAGCCTGTTTCAAACCATACAAAGCTCTCTTGAGCTTACATACATGATCTAGATACCTTTCATTTCTAAATCCTTGTGGTTGCTCCATGAAAACATCATCTGAAATATAAGCATTTAGAAAAGCATTCTTCACATCAAGTTGACATAATTTCCAACCTTTACATGTAGCAATAACTATGAGTGTCCTGATGGTTGTGATCTTTGCCACAGGACTATAGGTCTCATCATAATCTATACCATATGTCTGAGCAAACCCTTTCACAACAAGTATAGCTTTACACCTAGACACACTTCCATCTGCAAACCTCTTTGTCTTGTAGACCCATTTGCATCCAATGATCTTCTGACTATTAGGTTTAGGAACCAAATCCCATGTCTCATTTTCCATCAATGCATCATATTCTTCCTGCATAGCCTTCTCTGAATTTTCCTTACCTTTTGCCTCTTCATATGTAGAAGGTTCTTCATCTGCCTTTATCATATAAGAATATTCTTTGGTAGCCAAAAAAGAAGTGTCATAGCTATACCTTGTAGGTTGCTATTTGTGTCTTGATGACCTTCTGAGTTCTCCACTCCTTGAGGTTTCTTGTTCATCACATTCTGGATCAAGCCTTGGCACTTCTTCAACTTCAACATGTACTTCATTGTTCTCCTCTTCATCAAATATTTGAACCTTTGACTTACCTTTCTTTTGATTCATAATTTCTTCATCACCTGCATGAACATTAAGTGTACCTGCATACCAAGTACCTTCCTCATCCAATGTAACATCCTTAGACACAAGGAATTGTTTTGTGGATGGACTCCACAACCTATATCCCATTTTCTTATCATCATATCCAATAAACACATATTTTTCAGCTTTAGGTTCCAATTTATGCCTTAATTGAGATGGCACATATGCATATGCCAAACATCCAAATACTTTGCAATGATATAGAGTAGGTCTCTTACCCCACCATGCCTCATATGGTTTCATACCCTGCAAAGCTTTACATGGTAATCTATTGACCAAATATGTGGAACACTAAGTCACAACAAAGGAGAACAAAGACATGTTCTCTATTCCTTTTTACCTAAAGACCATTATACCAAGCAATAAAGTGGGCATTTTACAATATCTAGAAAGCATCACTTGTTCTTGCTTGTAAATATTGTCACAAGAAGCTTGATCTCATATCCCAAGTAGTCAAGATAGATATAATAAAATTCTTATTGCCATGAAAACTAGTTGTTCAGCATGATCAGGAATCCCACATCATGATCTTTGACAATAGATTAGAGTTGAAGGTACAAGTAAGAGTTCGGGAAGCTCCTTCATTACATCTATAACCTCAACAAGCACAGATTATAGCTGATTAAAAGTTACTCGAAAATTAGAGTACATGTGTTGCAAAAACCGGAACATTTTAACAAGGCAATTAAGATCATCCCCTTTGTATGGTTAAGATTTTCATTTAATGCCTGGCCATATTCACAGAATATGAAATACATTTCACAAAAGCATTCCCAAGAGAAGATAATAATCAACAAAATTATACTAAGAAACATTCACACATGATCAGAGAAATGCTCAAGATAAATCAAGCTGAATAGAAAGTGGAAGCAGAACTCGACATTATATTTCTATTAAAATGATTTTTTACATTTGATGTGTTCTACAAGAGTAATATGAATCTACAATAGAAGCTGATCATAGCTCTCCTCAGGCTCAAGGATATTGGGATCCTCTGGAACATTAGAACACATATCCTGCCTCTCTTGCTCCAAGATTGGCTCTTCAAGGTCAGCCATGTCCCCCAGTTCATCTGCAAGTGGGGGAACAGGCTCCCTTGAAGCCGGTTGCAATCTCTCCGTGTCTGCAATGTGCTTCCTTCCAACCTCTTGGTCTTCATCTGGGCATTCATTCAGCCCATTGATTCTCATTCTAATGAAGCTCACTTGAGCATCATCCTTCTCCATAGCAATGCAGTGCCTGAACATCTTTAAGGAGCAAGCCAGAGTCGTTCCTGAAACAGCAGAAAACCACTTAGAGGCGTCAATCAACCATGACTCATGAAAATTGTGAAAATTGAAATTACCTGTGCCCGAAAAAAGGTCTAGGACCCAGTCATCATCATTGGAGAATAGCTGAAGCAATCTCATTATGAGTTTTTGTGGCTTCTGATAGGGGTTAACCAATTTCATGTCCCCAGCTACATGACGAAGTTTCTTGGTAACGACAAGGAACATGAGCACATTTGAGATCCCATTCTCATTGCAATGCTCCCTAACTCTCCTTTTGCTAAC
The DNA here is from genome assembly GCA_020310875.1 of Ceratopteris richardii. Classification (NCBI taxonomy): domain Eukaryota; kingdom Viridiplantae; phylum Streptophyta; class Polypodiopsida; order Polypodiales; family Pteridaceae; genus Ceratopteris; species Ceratopteris richardii. The sequence continues at coordinate 65,827 of MU262395.1, read as the reverse complement.
TTCATCATAATAGCCAACTATAATGCATTTAGTGGAGCTCACAAACCTATGCAAAGGAGTGTGATTTACGTTTGTCTTCACCCTGCAAACAAGAACTATGAGCCATAGAGAGCATCATTAAAGCCATGGAGATAGAAAGAAGATTACTTACCACATGAGGCACTCCACAGCATGACATCTTGCCTTCAGAGTAGTTGAAACAGAGAAAGAGTGGTCTCTGCTATAGAAAATTACTATCCTCCAAAGAGGAGACATAGTCAACTCTACAAAATCAGTGACCATCTTCCGAATCTGAGGGTGTTTGAAGGGTTCATCATCATTAACTGATCCCAACATCCTAAATCCATAGGGTATGTCTGCTATGAGAAGGGAGAAATGTTTTCTAGGCACAACAGAACAAATATTATTTACATCACTACAGAATACATTGTAATATACAAGCCTAAGGGGGTCTAGAGGATTGGAGAAACATTTCAGATGAGGTTCATCATCAAAATCCATCTCCTTGGCTTTCAACCTAGATTTCTCATGCCTTGCTCTTTGAATGTGAGCCAGGAATGCAGGGGGCAATCATCTAGTAGCTCTGCAGACTTAGTTTTCTTTGGTTTCTGCAGAAAAAAGTTGAAAGACAATTAAATGAGCTCTTCAATACAGCAAACAGAACATAAGGAACCGATGCATGGCATCGATTTCGTGTGGGGGTAAATGCCAGGCATCGACTTTCTACTGAAAGTCGATGCCTGGCATTGACTTTGGGACATAAGTCGATGCTTCGCATCGACTTATGCAACGAGGTCGATGCCATGCATCGACTTATGCTGCAGGTCGATGCCAGGCATCGACTTATGCCCCCAAGTCGATGCCAGGCATCGACTTTTGGCTGCAGGTCGATGCCAGGCATCGAATTTAGCCGTAAGTTGATGCTAGGCATTGAATTCGTACTAACACCCTGGCATCAAATTGGTTAGGTGAATCAAGGCATCTAACCTAATGGAAAACCAGGCACAACCTCAGAAAGAGAACCTACCCAATCACAAAACAGGATGAAATATTCTGATAAAGCTTTGTAGGATGATGTGGTTGGATAGTCTGCTTGGACCTCTGTCCAAGAAAAGCAACCCAGCCTCTTCATCATCACCTCTTGAATCTTCATGTAGACTTTATGACTACAGTCACAGAAATAAAAAAGAGACTAGGTTAGACCAGAAACATGGGAGGAGGGAAAAAGGATCTGAGAATAACATACATACTTATTGAGCTCAGTCACCATCTCCTCCAGGCTTAACTCCTTGGACATTACCCTTGACAAAGTTGATATAATCAATGTATCATTCTTGATTCCTTGAAGGGCCCTCCATGGTGTCAGCTTCATGTCCTCAGGAGCCTCTTCAATTGAGAGGTCAACTTTCCTTCCCTTTCCCTTCAGATCAACCTATGGGTGTGGCCTCGACTTTCGTTGCTTCTGGCCCTTGACCTCCTTGTTCTCCCACATTGTGAAAATTTTATCCTATAGATCCCAGATCTCACCTGATCTGAATGCTAGTTGAAACCATGGATCATATTTCCTCAAAGCATCAGACTTTCTATTCTCATCCAGTGCAATTCCAACCTCAATAAGGCATTGCTTTCGCAGATTGGGATGTATTCTTCCAACTTCCTTCACAAGACAATCTTCATATTCATGGTGGAAGAACCCAATTCTCTCTATGGAGGACATTTTTTTTGTGTAGTCACTGTCATTGTTGTGATCCCAAGCAAGAAGCTTGGCTTCCTCAGTTGTAAGACCAGCATATATCTTACACTCTGCATACCTAAAGAAAAATGTGGTAGGGTGCTCCTTCACTAGCTATCTACGGGCCTCTGCAGAGTGTGAACCTCCAATCACATAATAAGTATAATCCTCAAACAAAGCCTCATTGAACTCGTCCACAGAGCTGCACTCATTCGGATCCACCATGACAAGGAATGGCACAACAGTAGCATGAGGATTTATTTTCATTTTCTTCTTAAGATTCTGCACGTGCAAATTGTGTGGCTCCCTGATCTCAAGGGGCCTCCTCCCTATGACTGGATCTATTGGTGGCTTGTGGATGATATTGATTGGCAGGTGGAACAACTGCCCCTTCTTCACAACTTTTCTTCTAGCTATTTCCTCCCTCATCTTGTTCTACTCAGTACCAAGAACACCCGAGGCAAGCTCTCCATTAGGTGCAACAATCATATCCTCAGAGCTTGAGCTTGAGTCAGAAGACTCCTCTTCTAAAATTCTCTTCTTTTTCTTTTGGAACTTTTTCTGCACGCTCTGCTTACCCCTTGCCTTTACAGGGGTTGTCATCTTCTGTTGTGTTGGCATGATGTTGCCCTGGATCCATGGCATCAAGTCCTTGATAAGATTGACTGAGTCCCTGCATATCTCAGCTAGCCCATCTGGAACACAGCACTCTGGGCACAAGAAATCCATCTTGCATATAACATTTCTTAAACCTTTCAATGTCTCTACCAAGAAAAGGAGGTTGTCAGAATCCTCATCTTCATAATCCAGTTTGTACACAAGGCCATACTAAAAACCTTGTGTTGTCGTGATCTTTCCTCTCCCATATGCCCCTGCGAACACAAGAAGGACTGCATTCTTTTCTTCAACATACTGAAGGCACCACTCCAGATTTGTCATGTCCCGCAGTGGATGATCTGTCCTTAAGACCTCAGCGTCCCTCGACCTATCCTTCATAGTTGTATCATCCTCAGGAATTTCGATGCTACTCTGTCCACCACAGGATATTCCTAGCGGGTTGCTGGCCTTCTCAGAGGATAAGGATGCAATAATTTTCTTTGGTTTTGCTTGGTGACGAATGCCTTTGTCACGTTGTTGATCACAAGAGCCCATGGTGAATCTCAGCTTCTTGAAGGGCCTCTCACTCTTGGACTCCGCATCCCTGAAGGCGCTTGAAAATATCAGCTCATACGTAAATGTGGTTTTCAAAGGCGCAAGTCGATGCTAGGCATCGACTTTTAGGTTCAAGTCGATGCCAGGCATCGACTTTTAAGTGCAAGTCGATGCCAGGCATCGACTTGCACTTAAAAGTCGATGCCTGGCATCGACTTGAACCTAAAAGTCGATGCCTGGCATCGACTTGCACTTAAAAGTCGATGCCTGGCATCGACTTGAACCTAAAAGTCGATGCCTAGCATCGACTTGAACCGAAAAGTCGATGCCAGGCATCGACTTTGCACCCTAAAGTCGATGCTTGGCATCAACTTTCAGGCCAACTTCGATGCCAGGCAGGTCGATGCCTGGCATCGACTTGAGGCTGCAAGTCAATGCTAGGCATCGACTTGCAGCCTCAAGTCGATGCCTGGCATCGACTTGCACCTGCAAGTCGATGCCTGGCTTCGACTTGCACCTGCAAGTCGATGCCTGGCTTCGACTCTTACATGTAAGTCGATGCCAGGCATCGACTTGGACCGAAAAGTCAACGTCTGGCATCGACTTGAGGCCTCAAGTCGATGCCTGGCCTCGACTTGCACCTGCAAGTCGATGCCTTGCATTGACTTGCAGCCTCAAGTCAATGCCTAGCATCGACTTACACCTAAAAGTCGATGCCAGGCATCGAGCTGTACCCTCATTGGATCTATATTTTTAGAGCTAAGAAAAATAAAAACCTAGAAAGCAGAATCTTTACACAAACATACAAAGGGAATCTTTTAGGAATCTTTTTTTATGGTATGATTTTGTCTACCTCTTGGTACTCTTGCCAACATTCTTCTTCTCCATCAGAGTTGCCTTGGTGGTATGCTGAGCTCTGTGCTCCATGGCTGTCTGTGCTCTGTTGCTCTCTCTTGCTCGTGGATTTTAAAAATGAGAATGATCTCCTCCTCTGCTATTTATAGGCAATTGGGTAACTTGAACCAAAGACTAAGTGGATCTAACTGAATGAGTCTAGTTGGTAACTATATCTGTCAACCAATCTAAGCAGGGAATACCACCCACACAAATAGGCTATTTCAGAGCCACTTTAATGAAATATTCATAGAACCTTGCAACTATTTATATACATTTGCATGGAAATTACACTTCAATGGCAAGAGTATGGTATGTACATGAGGATGTCTAATCTCATGTAGAAATTGTTTCTTAGAATCTCTAAAAAGGTCATTCATCTTCAGTCTTCTGTGAACTCACTAAAGATGAGCTCAATCTTTTCAGTGGATGCTTGGGCATCAGCTTCCTCTGCTCATATTGATACAGTTTCGGATTCATTGTTCTCAGTTGACCCTTTCCACAGAAGTGATGATCCCTGTGATTTAGAACGTGCTGATGATTCCATGTTTTCTGTTGAGTCATTTAAGTTATCCAATTCATAGTGCAATGCTGCTCAACCAAATGCACCTCTTGATCTCCCATCTGATCCAACCATTGATCTCCCTTCTGACTCAAGTGCATGTGGAGCGAAGGAAAAGCAAAGCAAGCTCAGTCTACGATTTAAAAGAAGGCCTCGTGAAGTAAGTCAAAAAAGATTTAAATTTCTTACTTTAGATAGACAGATTGCATTGGATATTGTGAAGCATTGTTGTGGTTTGAAATGTTTGTACAATTTAGGAATGAAGAAACTAAAGCACCTAAGAGAAAAATTCCTCCATTTAGATAGTGAAAGGCAGGATATATACCTTGTTTCTCGCATGCAAATGATTGAGGATAACATGTCAGTAACGTGTGTTGGTTTTGAATATTTCTTTAGTCAAGGGATGCGATGCTGTAGGGCTGCATTTAAAATTGCAATGGGTGTGGGAAATTTTAGAATACATAGGGTTCAAGGGCTTTTGAATGGGGATCTCATTTTGGATAAGTTCCATGTTGGGACCAACAGATCTGTTGGACGTCATGCAATGAATTGGATGATGAACTATTTTAGCTTGCATTGTGAGGTTATGCCTACAACTGGAAGGTTGCACTTGTCAGATAACTTTACTCGTCGAGAGGTATTTCAAATATATAGAGAAGACATGGAAAATAGAAATGATAAGTATGTGTTGTATCGTCACTTTACTCGATTATGGAAGGAAGAGTTTAACAATGTTTCTATTCCTCGTAAAGTTAGAATGGGTGAATGTTCAGTTTGCGCCACTTTGAAAAACATGGCAAAAGGGGCTACAACACCACAGGAAAAGAATAATTTTAAAAAACTTCTTAACAACCATCGTGAGAGTCAAGCTTTAGAGAGAAAGAAAGCAATTCATCATCGAAGTAAAGCACTCAAAAATCCGGAGCGTTATATGTGTTTGTTGATCGATGGTATGGATCAAAAAAAAACTTGTTTGCGACATTTTTATCGCATCCCTAAGGACATTGGAGATGAAGTCCTTGTGCAAATGCATTTGGTTGGTGCTTTGGTATACAATGGAACTGTAATGTCCAAAGTTTTCTTCACATATCCGAATGTGCATCATGATCCAAACCTTACAGTTACTGTCATTCATCGTGTTTTGCAATCATGGAAGGGTCTTTTGCCACCAACTCTATATTTGCAACTAGATAATACTACAAGAGAGAATAAAAATTCTACAGTCTTTGGATATTTAAGCATGCTTGTTGAAAAACAGGTATTTCAGAAGGTTAAGGTAAATTTCCTTCTGGTTGGCCACACTCATGATCACATTGATCAAATGTTCAGTACTTTCTCTAAGAAGTTGGCACATAACAATGCTTTTACTCTTCCGATTTTATCTACCAAAACCAGAAGTTCAACACCTCACACAGATTTATGACTTTACGCACTTTTGCTCAATGGGCCTTGATAACAGTGCTAAGGTTTTGGCTCCATTGCACAATATTATTTTCAACCATGTATTCTTGATGAGGAGGGTTGATGAAATAACCCTTTTATTTGCAAAGCAGTATTCATCTTCTCTTGGGTGGGAGCCTAAAGAGGGATGCAGATTCTTATTGCAGGTGCCTAATTTGTCTATTGTAACAGTGTATGGTGTAGAACAATCACCATATGAAGATAAAAACAATACAGAAAGATGTGGAAATATGGTTGATCAAAGTAAAAGCTGGATGCATGCACTCATTGAAAAGAAGAGACATATTGAGCGTGCAAAAAAATATGCTGGAGATCAAGATGTATCTTGGTGGGAGGACTTTTTCAATCATCAAGAAGAGGTTATACAGTATACAATTGCAGGTCACTGGCCAGTTGATGTTCCATTCACATGGGATTCTTGTACACAAAGATCCGTGAATGTGGCCCAAGCATGTAATGCAGATGCACTTCAAAGTTTTATACATCCACCAGAAAGAAATATTTATGTAGGCCCAAGGATGACAAAACAGGGAGAAGCAAGATGGCAAGGAAATTTAATAGAGATAAATGTTGGAACACTTATTGCAGTTCTTGCTGATGGTGATGAGGCTACCAGACCATTTTGGATTGCAAAGGTTTTAGGGATAACTAAAGATATTGATCAGAGAAGAATAGAGGCTTTGATGGTGCATTGGTATTACACTAAAAGTAGTAATGCATTCACAGGTAAATATAACTTAGAAATGGTGTGTGATACTAAACGAACAGGTTCAAAAAAGAAAAAGAATATTCGAAGCACATCCACTCTTAAAATGGATGATGTAGATATTCTTGTTTATGATTTTTCCTTGACAAAAACAGGTCACTTGAGGAAAGCAACCATCAACATGATAAAACAAAAGCTTCCAGATGTATGTGGTACAGGAAATCATAGGCAAACAAGAAGAGTTTTGCATGATCCTACAGAATTTGGTATGTACGTGGATGAAGATAGAGCTCTTGTGGATATAGAAGAAGAAGAAGAGAGCTCTCAACAGTATGAGACTGAATCAAGTGCATCAGATGATGAGGGTGTAGACATAGATCGACAAAGTTGTGAGATGCATTGAAGCTCTCAGACATTTTTAGTGCTTTTGTAAATGCCTCGAAGTAGTTTGGTTAATGAAACCATGTTTTGTAGCAATTTTGAATAACAATCAGATATCCACCCATTAAAAATATGTCTAAAATGTTATTTTTGTATAAGAACTATTCAGTTCTACATTCTTTATATAGATTTTAGACATGTCAATGTCTTATCATATAGATTTTGGACATGTCGATGTCTTATCATATACATTTTGGAACATGTCAATGCCTTATATACTGAAATTTTGACTACAACTTGAGCTCTTTTTTTATGAGAAAATGACAAAAAATGTCAAAAATCACATGTTTTCACCTCATTTTTGTAATATATGTATACTGTTATAAAGGAATCTCAAACATAAGCTTCCATTTGCTTGTTTTTGATGAGAGTGTTCTCTTTTTACGACATAGTTCTCGTTTGTTACGACTCGCTGTTGTGGGTGTATTTACAGCCTCAGCCCACAAATAATTTGGGAAATTTTTCTCTTTCATCATGGATCTTGCAAACTCAACAAGAGTCCTATTTCTCCTTTCTGCTACACCATTTTGTTGAGGAGAGTACCTACAAGTAACTTCCATTTTTATACCTGCATTCCACAAGTAATCACTGAACTCATTAGAGAAATACTCTCCCCCTCCATCTGACCTTAGTGTCTTCAACTTTTGACCTGTAATTCTCTCTGCATACACATGATAATGTTTGAATGTATTGAATACCTCTGACTTATCTTTGATCACATAGATAGTGATCCATCTGGTAGCATCATCAACATAATTCACATAATACCTTAAACCATTGATGCTGAAATCCTTTGATGGTCCCCACACATCTGTGTGTACAAACTCAAGCTTCTCTGAATACATAAAACCATGCTTGGAATAAGATTTCTTATGAGCTTTACCTAATTGATATGCGTCACATCTGTATGTCATATGTTGACCTGAAACATTAGGCAATCCAAGCACTGACCCATTGTTAACCATATCTTTAATACCTCTTTCATTAGAATGTCCAAGCCTTTTGTGCCAAAGACCTAACTCTGAGATCTTATGTCCTCCATAAGTGTACAAGGCATGACCAATGTTACCTTGAATCTTCAATGTGAATAGTCTTCCTTCTTTCTTCCCTGAAACAATTTGTTTATACCCATTGCTAGGGTCTTCCACAAAAACGCCTTCATTAGTGAACCCAACTTCATTACCTTTTTCAACAATTTGTCCTACACTTATCACATTCTTTGGAATTGTAGGAACATACAAAACCTTACTCAAGAGAGAACTTCCATCCTTGGCCTTCACTGATCCAATTGCCTTCACATTGTGCTTTGTATTGTCACCTGTTTGAACTACATGATTAGTTACCTTATTCTCCAAATCAATCATGAAAGCTATGTTGCCACTCGGGTGATTCCTACACCCTAAGTCAATGTAGAAGACTCTTTGATCTTCACTTTGCCTTTCACAAGTTGCATTCATTATCAATGTTGAATCCTCCTTCTGATCTGAAGCATAATTTTAGTAGGTATTGTTGTATTGTTGACTTTGGAATCCTCTACCTGCATTTCTTCCAAAGTAGCCTCTACTATCTCTACCTCTGAAATTAGCTCTTTGATTTCTGCCACTTCTTCCTCTTGAATTAAACTTCTGATTATATCCACCATTATTCTGAGTATTATGCCAACAATCATTAGCTAAATGATTTGTCTTACCACAAATCCAACAAGCTTTAACTCCATCTTTATTACTTCTGCCTCTTCCTCTTCCTTTGCCACCTCCTCTTCCTCTTAGGAAGTTAGCTTGGCTAGTTGTACCTTCATCTTCATTTGCTTGTTGCTTCCCTTTACTAATCTTCTTCTTCCTTTGAATACATTGCTTGACCTGCACTTTTATCACTTTCACCTTTGACATCATGCTCAAAGGTTAGCATGTGTCCTAGCAACTGATTTAAGTCAGGAGTAAAATGATCTTGTGATACTTCAGTAGACAAAATGAATGGCTTCCATTTTTCATCACCTCTCAAACCTGTAAGGATTTGGCTTACCAATTTATCCTCCTCAATATCTTCATCAACTGCTCCTAATGCATCTGCAATGTCCTTCATCCTTGTTACATAATCTAAGATAGATTGAGAGGCCTTCTTCTTGAATGTGGTAAATTCTGCCCACAAGGATGCCTTCCTTGACTTTGTGGTGTTTTGGAAATGCTCCTCCAAAGCATTCCATATATCACTTGCACTTTCAAGACCTCTTATGTGAGATAGCAAGTATTCATTAACTACCATGTATATAATGCTCCTGGCTTGAGCATCTCTCTTCATCCAAGTCTTCAAATCTGATAATTCCTCCCTAGTTGGAACACTAGGAACTCTGAACTGAGGCTTTTCTTCTTCACTTGTAATATAACCTATCAATTCTTTGCTCATAAGATGAGCTTCCATCCTCATTGACCATGCTGGATAGTTCTCTCTATCCAATTTCTCTATCTAAAGAGAATCTCCCATCCTTTCTTCACATGTGTGTTAAATCCTTGAAGCTTTATGAGGAATAAGGTTACCTTTACTTCGAATGATACTCCTTTTGTCTTCCTTGGTATCTTCTGGCCCCTTCTCAAGCTTTGCTCTCAAGCTTTCACCTTTTGAATCTTCAAATGTTGAATTCTTTATGACTGTAGCAGTCGAGGTCCTCCTTCCTTCAATTTTGATACTTCCTGCTCTGATACCACTGATGGAGAGTGTTAACCTCCAAAAGAACAAGCTACTCTTGAAGTTAGAGCTTCTCTATATCAAGAGTAACTCAAAGCCTTAACCAATTTAGAGGATCAATGATCAATTATCAAAATTTTGGATAAACGCTGAAGAAGATGACCACAGAAAATCTGCTGCACATAACTCACTCATTGACTTATCAAATGTGTAAAGTTTTTGATAAAAATTCACACAACATATCGCCTATAGTTTTTGCACCTCCTCCAAGGTAAACCATTCCAAAAGATTCAGTAGATCTTGAGAAATGATCATAACAAGTTACCTATGTCTAAAATTGTAGTTCTTTATAGTCGACTTTGACACCTGCAACTTCTAAAGCTTGGTTCTCTCAAACTAGAACCCTTTTATGCAAATGCTTTTAGCCATAGATGGATTACCTTCCAAATTAGATTTTGACTCCTCATTTGTGCAAAACTTTGCACTCTCCACTAAGAAATGATCAATTCTTTGATCATCGAGATTGCACCTGTTTGAGAAGACACTCAACACTTCTTCACATATGAATGTTCCTACTCATAATTCTCACAGCTTGATCACAATTATGAAGCTAAAACTTTGTACACAGGTCATTCAACTACGGACTTAGACTTGTACAAAAGTATTTCACAAAAGAGTCAACACATAAGGAGAAATCTCAGAAATATCCGGTGCAAGTTTTCTTCATTTCTAGAAAACTTTACACCTGAGTGATGAGAGAGATCTTACTCACTTCTAAAGTGTCTAATGACTCATACAACTTCTATTTTCTCTATTCACATGCTCTCTCATATTTTCCCTGACATTTTTCCTTGTATATATAGGCAAATATGTACAAGCTCATGAATATACAAAAGTATAAGTGAGCTAACTCTAAGTTAATGTACATATGTATACATAACTTCATTCTCTGATCATATACTTTCTTCATGCTTCCTATCCTGATCTTTTCTTCAATACTTGACTGCAAAACTTCAATTGTTAATTGCCTTGCACCAACAGATTTGACCCTAAGAATTTCATGGAAACTTACACCTAATCCTCATAACTATCAAATATCAAATAATTACAAAATGACTTTGATATCTTGAGAAATTAAGATTTGGCTCGATACCTTCTAGAAAAATATTGATTTACTATTAGGGAAGATTTTTACAAAGTGTTTTGGTTTCAGTCTGCTTGTGAACACAGAAAAGAATCCAATAGTAAAGAGATTTTCCTAGTGATCTATCATCCTAAGAGCCTTGATTACCTATACATGAGTTTAGGACTTACATTGAGTAATATGGCTCTCAATTCTATGAATTTATGAACTTAATTCACTTATATACATTTAGAACTTATGCTTCTAATATTGAAACTCCTATTTTGCAACTTTCTAGACCTATTTCTGATCCAACTTGTAAGTATATGTTACACTTATAAATTTGTCCCCTACAATATCTTACCTCCTTTTCAAATTCTTCACTTCCTTGATTTTCTTTTCCATACCAACTTTTTTGTTATTCAAATGTTAGCTTAGCCTAAGCTCAGATGGTACATAAGAATAGGAGATTGATCCAAATACTTTACAATATTTCTTACCCCACCAAGCTTCATAAGGAGTCATTCCATCAAGAGTTTCATGTGGCAACCTATACATAAGAGAAGTAACTATATTCAAAGCCTCATTCCATAGATAATTTGGAAAATTGTTTTCTTTAAGTATGGCCTTAGCAAACTCCACCACGGTCCTATTCCTTATTTCTGCCATGCAATTTTGTTGAGGTGTATATCTCCAAGTTATCTCTCTCTTGATACCTGCATTCAAAAGATAATCATTGATTTCTTGGGATAAGTATTATCCCCTTCTATCAAACCTTTACTTCTTTGAATTTTCACATGTTATTCTTTCTATATTTGCATGCAAATGCTTGAAGTCTCCAAATACTTCTGATCTTACCTTCATAAAGATTTATTCATCTTGTAGCATTATCAATAAAAAGAACATAATATCTAGAGCCATTGATTGATCCTTCTTGTTTTTGGTCCCCATACATCTATACGGATGAGCTCTAGTAATCCATCATGCTTAAATCCTTTCTTCGGAAATGATAATCCATGTGCCTTTACCATTTGACAGGCTGCACATTTGTAGAACATATGTTGATTCTCCACATTAGGTATATCTAGAAAAAATTCAATTGCCACTATAGCTTTGACTCCTCTTTCATTGGAATATCCTAACCTCTTAAGTTGAAGGTCTAATTCTATAATCAACTCCTCACCATGTGTGAGAAAAGCTTGAAATTGTTTCGCATGTACTTTCAAGCTGGAGAGTTTACCTTCCTTCTTATCATAAACAATTTGATTATATCCTTTGTTTAGATCTTGCACCAAAACTCCTTCATTTGTACCAACTCTATGTAACTTATGCTCCAAAGTACAAATTGGATTCTATTACACTAATAACATGCCTATAAGTTCTATTTCACTCTCTAAAAACATAAGGCTTCATCTTGTGCTAGTCCATTGTACCAAACTTCATCACTTAGCACCTCACTTTTCTACCTCCATCAATCTTCTGCAAGTTCTCTTAATGGTAATAGACCTACATCAAGATGGGTGATGGATTTCCTAGAATGAGTGATAAGCTTGATAGAAACAACTATGTTGCTTGGAAAATCTGAATGGAAGCCTTGTTCCAAGGTAGAAATCTTTATGGAATTGTAGGTCATGATGAAGCTATGGCTATTCCAAGATCCAAAGGACCTACACAAGAAGAAATAAATAAACTTACACTTTGTTCTGCAAGGGATGTTCAACCAAGGTCATACATACTAAAATATATCTATGATTTTTTGTTTCCACATATTAGAGGATGCAAAATATCTCAAGAGAGTCGGGATGCACTTGAGACCTTCCTACTAGTACTAAAGCAAGAAAGAACCATCTTTCAAATGAGTTCAACCAAATGAAGAAGACACTGAAACAAACTATAATAGTTTTCTACGAAAATCAAGAAGGTTCTATATGAATGACCATCCATTAGAGAGCTGAATAAAAAGAGGTCGTCATGAGGAAGATTCTAAATAGAAGTGATAAGCAATGGCAATCCTTCACTACAATGTATGCTTCTCTTCATGGATGTACAAACCCTAGATTTCAACATATTCCTTGCAAAACTCATCAACCAAGAGGAAAAAAGTAATTTGCATGAAGGGAACTCTTATAAAGGTAGTTCAACAAATGATCTTTATGCAGACAAAAAAGGAAAGAAGCACAAAGGCAAGCTGAAGGAACATGATGAAGTAGAAATTTCTAGAGCCAACTATGTAGACAAGAGCAAGTGGAAATGGAAGAAGAAGCGAGAAAAACATGAAAAAGCAAAAGGAAAAAATTTTCAGTATTGTGTATATGTGAGAAGATCAAACACACTTGTCGAAAACTGTTGGCTCAATGGAAGGGCTTAAAAGGAGGTGGAAGAGGTGGATTTGGCAACAATAAATTCAGCCGTGGACACAACTTCAATAATAAAAATAGATGTCATAATAGAAGAGAATTCAACATTCATTAAGAAGATAAACCACATAAAGACTTATTAGTTCTAATGAATCTGAGCCATAATGAAGGTAAAGAAGATGATCATTTATTCTACATAGACTCAAGATGTGCAAAACATGTTATAGAGAACATTTCTCTTGTATTTACTTGGAAAGTACAAAGCATGCACATGAAGTACAAACAAGGGATGGCACTAAGTACAACGTAGAGAAGATTGGTGATCTCAAAGCTTCCAATGGCATGAAAAACATCTTGAGTAAGGTTCTCTATGCACCTACTATCCCTAAAAGCCGAATAGTTGTAGGCCAAATAGTTGAAAAAGGCTTGCAAGTTAGGTTCACCCAACATGGAGCTTTGATGGAAGATCCATGTCAAGGCTTCAAGAAGATAGCGAGAGGTGAGAATCATGGTAGGCTCGTTACGTTTGAAGTAGGAGAAGCTAAGAACTTAGCTCTATTCAATTTTCATTCTCAAACCTTAAGTGAGTTTGAAGTGTGGCATACTAGACTTGTTCATTTGAATGAAAGATCATTCAAGTATATATGAATGGATTAAAGTGTTCTAGAGCTACCAAAAATATCAAAGAAACAAATGATCAATAGATGTGATGCTTCTGAGATTGGAAAGGAACAAATACGAGCATTAAACCACAAAGACTACATCCACAATCACCTTTTGGACTTAGAACGCACTCATGTGTGGGGACCAAGTCAAGAACCTTCATTCCAAAGCTCAAGGTATTATGTTTCCTTTGTTGATGTTCATAGTAGATTGACCATTCTATACTTTATCAAGAATAAGCATGAAGTGTTTGAATGCTTCAAGAAGTACGTAGCGCATGTGGAGAATCATACAGGTAGATCATTGAAGAAACTTAGATCTAATGGAGGGGGAGAATACAGGATAAAGGCATCAAAAGGGAAGTAAATAGTAGGTATTCTCCTCAATTGAATGGAATTATATAGAGAAGACATGAGAATCTAGTTGGATAAGCTAGAACAATGCTTGAAGCAAACACATTGCCACAATGTTTTATGAGAAAAAGAAATCTCAATAGCTTTATATCTTATGAAAAAGATTCCATCCAATCTCTTGAAGGTATGACTCCTTATGAAGCATGGAATGGAGCAAAACCAAGTCTAGGTCATGGCAAGGTATTTCATTATTTAGCTTTTGCACATGAACAAAATGAGTACTTGGCAAACCTCTTCTTCTCATGCCACAAGTCAATTTCCATCTGGTAGGTCCTTGGGAGAATCTTGTTGCTATAAGGACAAATCAACTTCAAGCAAGTATTTTTGCATGAAACAATTGGCTCTTCCTCATCATTATGGAGTGCTATAAGAGGTGAACGCTTTGGGTGTTGCAAAAGAGTTTCCAATTTTAAGAACGCCATCTTATAGACATCATAGAGTGTTTTTGCTCGAGAAAAAAAAATTTAAACTCAAGTGGGCAGCCAATGAGGGGGACAAAAGGGTTGTCAGCCCTCTTTTTAATATTTTGTAACAAGCTATAAGTAACCCTTGTTTTGTGGGACTTGGTGGGTCCCATGGGTGCTAGGACAATTCACTTGAACATTTTTTTTCCTTCTATTAATTAAAGTATAGGAGACTAGGCTATTGCCTAACTTCCTTTTTTTTTTAAGAACAAGGACCCAATTTCAAAAACATATTTTGGTTAGTGGTCAAAATGACTATAGTACACTTCAACCTTGGATTAGTTGCAAAAGTTGACGTTATCTTGGTCCAAATGGATGTGAGCATGGCTCTCATTCATGGAGATATTCTAGATGAGATCTACATGGAACAAATAGAGGGCGTTGCATTTCAGAGAAAGTCAAGTGTGTAAGATTTAAAAGAGCCTATATGAGCTTAAGTAGTCATTTGGACAATGGTATCAAAATTTTGTTTCATTGATGATATCCTAAGGTTAATGTTAAAGAAAGTATCTCCAATATCTCTACACTAAGAGATGTTCAAATAGCACTTGAGACTTTGTGTTAATGATATGTTAATTTTGAAGAACTCCTAAAAGACTTATCATTACTCAAGAACTCCTCAAAAGTCTTCTCATTACTGAAGAAGAGACTGATGGATTTCATCTGTGAGATTTTAAGAATGCCAAAAATTTTAATGGCATGCATATTATATGTGATAGAATTAGTATACTCATTTACTTTTGTGAGTCTTAGTAAACGTTTAGAGTACTTCATGGGTTCAATACATAATTTTAAATCATTAAGTACACCAAATCATTAAGTACACGACTACCTACATATGCGAAATTGAGCAAGGAAGAATGTTCGAGATTTGATAGGGGAAAGTAATTCATGACCATCATTGCTTATCAATTTACTATTGGTAGACTAAAATACGGTATGGTAGCTAGTATAACAGACAAGAAATTTTAAGTGAAAGTTGTGATCAAATATGCCTACGGAAAACTTCAAAACTAAATAGGCATTATCAAGGAAAGAAACATATCTAAGGAATCAAAATGGTGTTCAAATACCTCATTAGCGCTAAGGGGAAGTGTCTATGTCTTGGTAGAGTTGACGCATCCATTTTGTTGGATACACAAACTCTTACTATCGTATAGATCTAGGAAGTCTACTTAAGGCTAGACATTTTACTTTGTAGGAGGTAGTCTTTCTTGCAAATCACATCTTAATGAATGTATAGCTATTTCCACAAGATAAGTCGAGTATGTTTCAATCACCAAGGCACATAAGAGAGCATTGTCGCTTCCTAGATTGCTATGTGACATGTCCAAGCTTCAATATGAACGTCATCCCAAGTCAATTTCGATCTGGTAGGTCCTTGGGAGAATCTTGTTGCTATAGGGAAAAATCAACTTCAAGGAACTATTTTTGGGTGAAACAATTGGCTCTTCCTCAGCATTATGGAGTGCTATAAGAGGTGAACGCTTTGGATGTTGCAAAAGAATTTCCAATTGTAAGAAAATCCATCTTATAGACATCATAGAGTATTTTTTCTTGAGAAAAAAAAAGATTAAAATCAAGTGGGCAGCCAATGAGGGGGACAAAAGGCTTGTCAACCTTCTTTTTAATGTTTTGTAACAAGCTACAAGTAACCCTTGTTTTGTGGGATTTGGTGGGTCCCATGGGTGCTAGGCCAAATAACTTCTACATTTTTTTCCTTCTATTAATTAAAGTATAGGAGATTAGGCTATTGCCTAGCTTCCTTTTTTTAAAGAAACAACAAGGACTCAATTTCAAAACCATATTTTCGCTCGTGGTCAAGATGACTATAGTACACTTCAACCTTGGATTACTTGCAAAAGTTGACTTTTTCTTGGTCCAAATGGATGTGAGCATGGCTTTCATTCATGGAGATATTCTAGATGAGATCTACATGGACCAAATAGAGGGCTTTGCATTTCAGAGAAATTCAAGTGTGTAAGATTTAAAAGAGCCTATATGAGCTTAAGTAGTCACTTGGACAATGGTATGAAAAGTTTGTTTCATTAATGAAATCCTAAGGTTAATGTTAAAGAAATTATCTCCAATATCTCTACACGAAGAGATGTTCAAATAGCACTTGAGAAGTTTTGTTAATAATATATTAATTTTCAACAACTCCTAAAAATACTTATCATTACGCAAGAACTCCTCAAAAGACTTATCATTACTCAAGAAGATTTTGACTGATGGATTTCATATCTGAGATTTTAAGAATGCCAAACATTTTATTGGCATGCATATTATATGTGATAGAGTTAGTATACTCATTTACTTTTGTGAGAGTTAGTAAACGTCTAGAGTACTTCATGGGTTCAATACATAATTTTAAATCATTAAGTACACCAAATCATTAAGTACACAATACCTACATATTCGAAATTGAGCAACGAGGAAGGTTCGAAATTTGATTGGGGGAAGGAATTCATGACCATCATTTCTTATCAATTTACTATTGGTAGTCTGAAATATGGTTTGTCAGCTAGTATAACAGATAAAAAAGTTTAAGTGAAAGTTGTGATCAAATATATGTTATCAAATATGCGTACGGCAAACTTCAAAATGAAATAGGCATTATCATGGAAAGAAACATAACTAAGCACTCAAAATGGTGTTCAAATACCTCATTAGCGCTAAGGAGAAGTGTCTATGTCTTGGTGGAGTTGACGCATCCCTTTGTTGGATACACAAACTCTTACTATCATTATCGTATAGATATAGGAAGTCTACTTAAGGATAGACCTTTTACTTTATTGGAGGTAGTCTTTCTTGCAAATCACATCTTAATGAATGTATAGTTATTTCCACAAGATAAGTAGAGTATGTCACTTTACTAGGGTATGCATAAGGGAAAGAATATGGAGCTCTATAAAGATTGTTTGGGAGTGAGAGGTAACACAAGCCTTGCTAGTCAATAGTAATGATGGCCAAGTGATTGGGATTGATCCAACAACACAAATGCTCCAATGAGAATCATTTCCAAGGAGGTGGATACTATAGAGGGCATTCTTAAGGTAGAATTATATGCTCTAAAATTATATCCATCCCTAGAAAGTTATCTCTACTTGGCCATAAGACTCCAAAAATAACTTTTCTTCAATTCCACTCCAATTCAGGGAGACTCAATGATCTCAAATAGCAAAAGGAGCGGAGTAGTGTTCAGAGATATGTTTAAAATTCCCCTTTTTCAATTAGATTAGAGCTTTGTAGATGCCAATATATTGTTGATAAGTTAGGTCTCAAATTCAGAATCAAGAGCCGACGGATTCCATGTGATCTTTGAGTAACAATATGGAGGTCAAAGTATTGTCTTTTTTTTTACGGTCTTTGAGAAGAGGGTCTAATCCCACGCTTTCGTTTCAGTACCTCTATCCGAAATTTACTGTGCAAATTCCTTTGATTCCCTTTTTATGAATATAGGATCTTATATTTGAGCGGTCACATGGTCATGAAAGATGATATTTTTGAATTTATCGCAAGCAAATGATCTTCCCCACATGTACTAGAGCAAGTTGCGTCAGTTATCCAAATCCAGGAGCATATACTTCTTATTGTTCTCTACCTCTCCTTAATCCGAGCTTAGAAGCTAACTAAAATCACGAATCGATGCCAATGATGATGTGCTATCCACGACATGAGCTTGAGAGTTTTTCATAGAAATGAAAATTCTCTATTCATACACTAAAGTAATAGCAACCGATCTAGCAACCTCCTTTGATGGAATCAAACGCCCTAACCATGCCTGGTTCAAGTTAAGCATTAGGGTGAGCTAAGACGAGTATAGTCCAAGGAAGGCATCATTTCCTCAACGAAGAGGACATGATGAAGCAAGCTCTTGATCAAAGGGTTCAACTCTTGATCTCCAATCACAAAGGAAGATGCATTTTCCAAAGGATCAAAGGAAGGATGTAGCTCAATTGGGAGATAAGGATTTTCCAAGTTAATGGTTGGTGTCAATATTTGTTTTTGCTCTCTGGTTTCATGTAAGATGCATTTTAATCTTTGCAGTATGGTAGTAAACTTCATTCTTGATAATCGTGATGCAAATTATTGAAACCTACATGAAAGAGCATAAACATATTGAAAAACACTCATTAAGCACAAGCATGCATATAGGAAAGAGTATTTTCATGCACAATTTATATTTTCTTCTTGCTTGCAAAAGGAATAGGATGCACTCAAGTTTGTGCACATGTCAACTTATAACTTTTTGTAAGGTAGAAGATAGATTGTTTGTGCATGGATGATTGGACATGGATGATTGGATGCACACATGTCATGGCCTAGTATGGATCTCTAATCGTTGAAGAATATTGTTCTCCCAAGTAGTGAGAAGGAAATTCTTCAATTACTCTTTAGTCAGCAAGTAGTTCCCCAACAGTGCCAAACCATTAGAAGTGGTACTTAAAGGCATTAATGTGAATATAATAAGTATTATCCACACATTAATGTGAATATAAGTATTATCCACACATTAATGGAAGTAGGATTGGGCAAGGTGGAATGATCCAATGGCCTCTAGAAAAGGTGCTTGGTCACTCTATCATGTAAAAGTGTAGGAATTGTGGAGGCGACGCTTTGAGAATTTGATGCAACAAAGAATCAAGTGTATCTCTCAATCCATAGGTCGGATCGAGGAATATAAAATACCATTGGAAAGCTCTTGGAAAAAACTTTCCAAATCTACTGAGGTAGCTTGGAAGTGTGAAGTCTTTGGGAAACCTTGGGTGGCACTTGATTGAGGGTTCAAGATACCAAACATGGGTGAGAACAAAGTTCAAGAGTGAGGTTGAGAACAAGGGCTCAAGACACTAAGGTTGCGAACAAGAAGGTGCAAGACACCAAGGTTGAGAGCAAGGGTTTAACAGACCAAGGTTGCAAACAAGGTTCAAGAAATTGTGTGAAGTTCAGGACATCAATTCAAGGACACCTAGGGAGTTCAACGGACTGATCACCGAGGCTAGAGGGATACAAGAGCAGATCATTGAGGACAATAATTGAGCAAGGGGGAAAGAATGTAATAAAGTGGTAGGTAGGAGATGGTTGAACCACACCCTTGATAGATAGGAGATGGTTGAACTACACCCTAGCAGAGAGGATTAGTAAGTAATCCTCAACCATGGCTTTTGGGGCAAGTGGTTAGCTCATAATATTCCTATCCAAGAGGCTGTGAGTTCAATTCCTTACAACACATGACTTATGAATTGAAGAAGAATGCATCTCCAACGTGCAAGTGAGCGCCAACAGTATTCAAATAATACACAACATAGCCTCTCATGTGAGAAACCAACAGCTTGTACGTGCTTTCTTCACTTCTTTATGATACCCAAATGCAAGGTTTACATATCTTGCTTACACTGAGGGTGAAGTATGCGCTACAGTTTTGAATGATCCCAATTTACAGGGATTTACAACTATACTTATAGAATCTACGATAACAGCTTTATGATCAACTTCATCAAGCAAGAGCATACTCTGGACATTACATTTATATTCGCATTGCATGCTACGTGGTATTCCCTTATGAGCTTACAATGCCACCATCATTTTACAGATCATGCTTCAAAATAGAATAATCCTTTTTTTAAGGAGATGTCGTCTTATCCAACAAGTAGTTCAAGGTATGCAGTCTCAAAAAACTATTGGTGTTCAATAGTGGAAATCACTCCGTAGATGTGCTTTTCAATCTCTAATTCTCCCTGCTTCCTTATGAATTTCCAACATACTCTCCATATAGCGCAAACTTCTACAAGTCCTTGCGAGCAACAAGGAGGTCTAAATAATATGCTTCTGTATTAGTTCATCAAGCATATATTGGGGCATTATCAAAGAAGTTCATGAGAGTAGATTATTGACAATAACGTGCAAACAAATGCATGTTCTCAAGGATTGGATGAGATTCAAACAAAAAGCTCATATTGAAGCCAATAAATTCTTCCGTTTGTAGTAAATTCTTCCTAAAGCAAATTTGAATAAATGATAAAGCGGTTAAGCTCAGGATTTCCTCCCCTTGGGACCAGCGATGGCTAAAGAAAAAGAAGATCTAGGTCACCTCTTTAATTGTTGCCAGAAAAGAAGGTAGATTCAAAGAAGTTTGCAAACCATTTCCCATAAGGTGATATGACATTTCCTTCCCCTTGAAAATACTTTTGTCCGCGAAAAGTAGATGAAATGTTTATCCATAATGGTAGAGGAAAGTTCTCGGACTCCCTTGAACCCTATGTACTCTATGTACATGGTCATCTCTGTGTGTTGTTTCCCGGTATCCTTCCCCTTGAGAAATCTCATAAGAGATCATGTCAAAGGTGGGAAACCGTCTGCGTGTTGCCTACTATCTCCCATATACACTCACTTCCAAACTATCACTCCCATGACATATAACATCATCAAAATGACATAAGTCCATATGATGTATCTTCTATGGAGTAATAATATGAAAAGAAAGTATAAAGTGCCAAGTTTATAAGCTTGAGCATACAATAACAGAGATACTAAACTATAAAATCCTCTAAAATATCGAACAAACTCCCCTTAAAAGTGACTCCCAACCCATCTTAGACTATATGATAGATTGCCCTCATACCACTCTAGGTCTTCCTAACCTTGAGTGTGCTCACAAGTAATGGTTTAATCTAAACTATCTTGTGATCTATGCAAATCCATCATCTAGATCATATATAAGACTTTCTTGGTAGTAAAATGCAATCCATGAGATGATATGAAATTTTACTACACATGGTGGGAAGACCTCTCGAGAGGAGTTCACCACATGACATGAGATGGATGCTCTTTAACTCCTACTCTTTCAACTATGTGTGGCTTGAAAATCAAAAAGCAAACAAGAAAAGAAGCCTATTTGATGACTATATTGCATCTTTTTTTAGTTGTCCATATCATATCATCGAATGCGCTTGCTTCCTTAGTTAGGGTGGTTGCCTGCCATAGCCATGGCAAGAGTTCAAATCCTATATGGCAGTGTTCGCATGGCTACATTCTGAAGCTCTGATACGAATACAACAAAACCGTCATTTTGCTACTGCTCATCATGGTCGAGTTCGTGAGCGACCATTTTTAACACACACACACACACACAGAGAATAAGGACATCGCCTCACCTCCCAACCTTGCTTGAGCACGTAGGAAATCAGAATCTCCCTTGCTTCCTCCTAAGAGATAATAATCAATTAGATGAGATAATCTTTGATCCGCTCTTCTACCCATACATATGAAAAGAGCATCCATTTGATGTCATGTGGTGAACTCCTCTCAAGAGGTGTTCCCACCATGTCCCATAAGGTGATATGACATCAAGCCTTGTAAAAACTTAGGAAAGAATGACTTTTGTTGACTTTGTGACATGCATTGGAAGGTCAAGTCTTGTAAAAACTCTGCTCAAATCGAGTCAGATAAACTTGGTGATAGGATCGTTGATCCTTCATTGGATTCTGTACTGATCATGTCCGGCATGAGGATTAGATCTTTCAATAGTTTCACTCTATCTATTGCGATTTTTGTTTAAGATTGTCTTGAGATGAGACACAAAGGGACCAGCATTCAAGGGATTAGGTTTATTACTGTATGTCTTCGTGATTTTGCTTTCGTATTTTTTAATATAATCATTGTTAGAAATAAATCTGCAAAGAAATGCACGAGCCGCAAAGTACCCGCACAATCTAGAATCCTGAGGAGCCTCGCAAGGCTCTGCATAACCCTTATCTCACACAGTAATGGCATATACACAGTAATGGCGGTTGGATTTTCATCACGAGGCCACTCTTCGTCCGCCACCAAAGCAACATAATATAAGTGCAGAGAAGTGAACTCAAAGTATATATAGTTAATGGCCGAATAACGAAAACCTTGAAAGTTTGTTTAGGTCCTCGCTACAGAGATTTCCTATAAGAGCACTAGCAATAGAAATACATGTTGGGTTGAAGTGATGAAGCTGGCAGTTACTTTCTTAGCCTACTGTCTCACATGTCAACTAGTGAATAAAATTTCCTGATATCTTTGCTTATTACCCGCCCATCTCCGGTGCTGAGTCCTGAATGAATCTCTCTCTCTCTCTCTCTCTCTCTCTCTCTCTCTCTCTCTCTCTCTCTCTCTCTCTCTCTCTCACACACACACACATACACACAGACGCGTGCGCGCATGCACAAACGGATGGTCAAAAGACATGTGTACACAGCGAATTTGGGCTATTTCGAATCCTCAACGATCTTATCCACTACGTGTGCAGGATTCGCCGGTTGCTGATGCCAGCACCATCGCTCTCTATCATTCATGTACCTTTAACGGAAAGTTATCTTCTGAGCCACTTATAGATAATTGAAGATTCGACTCCGTCTTATCCACTTTTGCAAAAAGCTTTACATTGCAAATGAATTATGCATTTGCTGCTTTTCTATAAAACCTAACCCAAACGGATCAAGGAAATATAATAACAGATCACTGTAGGTTTCTGAATCATCAACATCAGACTTTTGATCAATAATAGAAACTGCTATCCCACAATCCTTGGTCTTGATAACCCCTCATGCTGAAAATTCTATAGAGTTGCCGAAGACAGTTAAGTAACATGCTAGTAAACAGGACATCTATGCGGACTCCACACATGTTAGCATTCTTCTACCCTAAATCTAAGGGCAGAGTAATATATTTCGTCCAAATTAGGGATGCAGAGATTGATCAAATATAGACAGTGATTCCCGTTCACATGAAGAAAGTTTGCAAGACACTAATCCTTCAACTTGTTTCTAACCAAATTTCAATGACCATAGGTATTTTCTATATTATTCAACGATATTTTTTTTTCGTATGATTTTCATATAATACTTTTTGCCTGTAAGGTAATTCAATTTGTTAAGATTTTACATTGTTTTTAAAGGGTTTAATGTAATTCATACTTTTCTTAGACCTACAATTCTCATTTTCCACATCATTTTCAGTAATATTAAAAACATTGTAGGGGTGTATCTTTATATTGGCATATATGAGCCCATTAGCTCTGCAAAATGTCTGATCCCTTCCCATGAACATGGACATATTGAGCTACGAAATGGGTACAAAATGATATTGACGATGGATATTTTCATATAGCAATTGAAAGGATCATTTTCTATCCGTCTTCAGTAGACCGTTTGAGGATTCATTGTGGCTCATCTTACATGAGACGAGCAGTTGTATATATCTTACATGAGGCGATCAGTTGTACATATGAGTTTCAGTTATTCTTCCTTTGTTTTTTTAAAAGTGAAAAGGCTTGCCGTTACATCAACAGTAGATGGTGAAAAGCTATTCTATTGAGATTTCCATGGAAAGTCATTCGATTGTCCAACAGCGACATGGCTCCTGTCGCTCCTGTTACAATGATGAGATACAGAAATGATAGTTTTATCACTTAAACTACTGAATAAAGTTGCAAGAAATTATTGAGAGTTCTAAACTATGCATCTCCTGTGTTGAAACTCCTCAATATATTTATCGGCTTCTCCTTTTCTCCTCTCTCTCTCCCCACATGTTTAACTCCATCATGTAGCACATCCTAGAAAGCTACTTCATAATTGTTTAAGAGATTATGTAGAGTTATAAACTATGCATCTCTTGTGTTGAGGTCCCTCAACACATCTTTCTCTCTCTCTCTCTCTCTCTCTCTCTCTCTCTCTCTCTCTCTCTCTCTCCCCTTCTCTCTCTTTCTCTACTCTCCACGCGTTCAATTCCCTCATGTAACATTACTTGGTGAAGCGATTTTCCTTGTCGAATGCAGTCAAGTCTGAAGCTCTCCGAAGCTATGGAAAGAAAGACGTGCTGTCACCTTCGACAATTTTCCGAAAGAATGATCAATTGAAACATGTCTTGGCCTTTAGAAAGAAGAATTTGTAAGTGTAAGAAATTCTCTCGCTTGAAACATCATAGCAATTTTATTTCCTAAAATAACAAGATCAAAAGTAAATGAGTGTTTCTTAAGAGGGACGGATAGGTTATTAACCTTCTTTGTAACACTCTTGTACTTTTTGCCTTTCTTTTTTGGTTTAAAACCTGTTTGTTTAGACAAAAAAAATCAGAAAAAGCTGCACGTCTCCATTAATTAATTCTGTACTAGGCTCAAATTACCTTAACGCAATTCAAAAATGGTAGACTGTAAGTGCTTATCCATAAATTATAGGGCACCTCTCGTATCTACTTAAAGCACCATTGAGTCTTAAAAATGTATGATCGATCCCTCTTTGTGTGCGTTGGAAGCTCTACTAGGACAAGCTCAACATTTGTTTGGCAAGCATTCTATTTCGTAGACTCTCCATCTTTGAATAGCCATGTCTCTTGACACACTCAAGTGATGTAGGTTAATTTTGTTGGGAAAGATGGATGGATCCTCCAGAAGATTGAGTAGATGCTGCTAATCCTGCTTTGCACCAGCCCTCAGTGACTCCAGATATGATTAGTAGACACCCTTAGCTTCCAAATGATACCAAGAGATCATATATGTACTTTGCAAATGATGTGTGTAGTGATCAAATCAAAACAGACTACTTGATACTTCACAAATCCAAGAAAACTTGCTATTTTGGTATTGACACCTGCTCAGAGTTATGTTCAGTATGACCAGTACACTTAGAATTGGCAAGATTCCTTCTAGAGGTATTTTATTAGCTTAATAAGCTACAATTTCCAAGTGGAATGAGATAAAATGATAAACTATACTCAGAGAAATCACTTTAGCAAAATTATGGACACCCCCGACTTTTTAGGAAGTATGCAGACAAATACCAGTGAGCACTTCGACCGTGATTTCTCAAAATTGGTTGAATCGAGTTGCTTCAAACTTTGTATGCTTGTAGTATGCTTTGAGCTGGATCTACCAAGCTTTGAATCACTTGATTTGGTGGAGTAGACACTGAGATATGCCTTGTTGAAGTTGACAGACTTGGAGTGGTAACTCAGAGAATCACAGAGATGATGAATGTAAAGACTTGTATTAATTCACACTGATGTACAACCTCATTGGCATCATAAGTGTAGCCTAATGAGTTTGAGTGTTGTGGGCTATGGTGTAGCACTCACACACACTCAATGATAGTGTAATGAATCTCGGATGTACACTCACACAGCCCGCGAGTTTTCTTCTCACTTTTATATGAGTTGGAAGTTGATTTGAATTTCAAATTCAAATCTAAGGCACCCTATAATCACTCCTCTAAAAGTAGGGAGATATTCTCTCAACTTATACCAACTAATTCCATGAATCTATTAGGTAAGTGATTACATAAGAATGCCAAGTTATTTAGACTTTTACAAGATGTAGAAAAGTAATAACTCATAAGCTAGTGTTCCTATGCTACTTGCTTCATGTGAAAATCTTCTTCAAGGATTCCAAGCCAAATGTGTAGGCTTGATTTGTACCAACAGCTCCCCCTCAAGCCAAACACTTTGGCTTAAGTCTTCATCTTCAATCTTCAATTACATCATGCAATCCAATAATGGATTTGAATCTGCATAATTTGTTTCCATCCAAAGCTTTAGTGAGTAAATCTGCACATTGCATATTAGTGGACACATAGGTCAATTGAATGTCCTTGCTAAGCAACTTCTCTCTCATATAGTGGTAATGAACCTCTATGTGTTTTGTCCTAGCATGATATATTGGATTAGCTGCAAGGTGAAGAGAGCTTGTGTTGTCTCCAAAGATAATTGGGGGCCTAGTGTATAGGCCTAACTCTGTATACAAAAGCTTTAACCAAATAGCTTCTTGAGTGGCATTAGCTAGCCCTCTATATTCTGCTTCAGTGGATGACAATGCCACTGTTGGTTGTTTCTTAGCTGACCAAGAAATAGGTTTATCACCTGCAAAAGATAAGTATCCTGATGTGCTCCTCCTATCATCCTTGCATCCTGCCCAATCTGCATCTGAATACACTTTAATGTCAATGTCTGATGTATAAGGAAAGTACAAACCATGGTTCTGAGTTCCCTTTAGATACTTCAAGATCTTCTTTGCAGCCTCAAGGTGAGGTACTCTTGGTTTATGCATGAATTGACTTAGCACACTAACTCCATATGCTATGTCAATTCTAGTCAAGGTAGCATAATTCAAACTACCTACCATACTTTGATATCCTGTAATGTCTTGGACTTCATCTCCATCATGAGCACTTGGCTTTAGGTTGACTTCCATTGGAGTACTAGAGACTTTAGCATCCTGCAAGCCAAATTTCTTTAACATGTCCTGCACATACTTCTTCTGAGTGATATATATACCTGAATTAGTATAAACCAATTCAAGTCCTAGAAAGTATTTCAATAATCCAAGATCATTGATCTTGAACTCCTTCATCATCTGATTTTTTGATGCTTCTGATTCCTTGGACATCATTACCTGTAATGATGATGTCATCAACATAAACACAGAGATAGATTACCTCTGAATTGCTCCTTTTGATAAACAATGAAGTGTCTGCCTTGCTCATAGTAAACCCTTGGTCTTGGAGGTATGTTGTCAGTCTATAATTCCATGCTCTAGGTGCCTGCTTCAATCCATATAAAGCCTTCTTCAATTTACAAACATAATTTACCTTCTTGGGATCTTCATAGCCAGGTGGTTGTGACATGTAGACTTCTTCAGATATCCATCCATTCAAGAAAGCATTCTTCACATCTAATTGGTACATGTTCCAATTCTTGGATGCAGCCACACTCACCAATACTCTGATTGTTGGCATCTTAGCCACAGGAGAAAATGGCTCCTCATAATCAATGCCTAGGGTTTGTGCAAAACCCTTGGCTACCAACCTAGCTTTGTACCTGTTGATTGTACCATCAAAGTTCCTCTTTAGTTTGTAGATCCATCTGGATCCTATCACCTTCATAGAATCCTTCTTGGGTACCAAGTCCCATGTGTCACTCTCCTTGAGAGCTTCTATTTCTTCATCCATAGCTCCTTTCCATTCTGGTTTGGTGATTGCCTCTTCATATGAACCTGGTTCTTCACTTAACAAGTCCTTTGCAAGATAAATTGAATGCTTAGTTACAAGAGATGTATAATACCCATATCTGATAGGCTTCTTACTTTCTCTCTGAGATCTCCTCATTGCTTGAGTTGAAGATTCTGGTATATCCTCAAGCTTCTTCATCTTTATCTTGCCTTTGGACTTCCATGCCTTGGATTCTTCAAGATTGATTGTGTCATCATCTTCTGAACTTGAGTCTTCCTTCTGGATTGGTTCCTCCTTTGAAAGTTTTGGAAACTCCTCTTCCAAATCATAGGGTAGACTAACCTTCCTACATTTATTCTCATACCATGAGTCATTCTCATCAAAGATGACATCTCTGCTTACCTTGAACCCTTTATTGGTTGGGTTGTAGAATCAGTACCCTCTTTTATTTAAGTCATAACCAATGAAAATACATGCCTCTTTCCTGCAAGAAGTCCTCAAACTCATTGGAGAAGTATTCACCTCCTCCATCTGACCTTAGCTTCTTCAAGTTCCTTCCTGTTTGATTTTCAACTAGTGCAAGATATCTTTTGAAACAATTAAACACTTCATCCTTGTGCTTCATAAAGTATAACACAGTCCATCTGCTATAATCATCAATGAAAGACACATAGTACCTTGATCCTGAAATGGAGGGATCCTTGCTAGGTCCCCAAACATCTGTGTGCACCAAGTCTAGGTAGTCTTCATGCATAAAACCTTTCCTTGTATAAGGTGACCTGTGAGACTTACCAAATTGACAAGCACCACACTTGTAAATCATGTGTTGCTTGGATACATTAGGTATCCCAAGCACACATTGATCTCTGCTCATTTGCTTCAAGGTCCTTTCACCTATGTGCCCTAGTCTCTTGTGCCACATTTCAAGTTCTGAAAGTGTCTGGTCCTTGTCGCTATACAAAGCAATATTCTTTGTGTCTTCTAATTCAAAGGTAAATAATCTACCTGATTTTTCTCCATTGGCTATCCTTTTGAAACCATGTCTTGGGTCCTCCACATATGCTCCATGTTGAGTGAATCTGACCTGCAAACCTTTCTCCACAATCTGACCAACACTCATTAAGTTTTTGGTAATAGTTGGTACATAAAGTACCCTGCTCAATAGGTTCTGGTTACCATCACAAGTTTTTACATTTCCAATCTTTACTACAGAATGCTTAGTATCATCACCTGTTTGTACTTGATGTTTACCCTTGGGTTCTTCAAGATCAGAGAGTAGTGCCACATTGCTTGCTACATGATTAGAACACCCTGAATCAATATAAAACAGATGATCATCATTGATACCTGACTTGGAAGTCATATTCATGATCAATAGGGAGTCATCCTGCTCCTCTGTGTAGTTGTTGTTGTCTTTCCTATTTCTGAATCCTCCTTGGTAGTTACCATTATGGTTGTTGTTGTAATTGTTGTTGTAGTTATTGTTGTAGCCATTGTAGCCTTGGTGTTGATTGAACCTTCCTCTACCTTGAGAGTATCCACCTCTTTGATAGCCTCTTCCTCTCTGATTTTTGTAGTTTCTGTAGCACTCATCTGTGGTGTGGTTAGACAATCCACAAATATTGCATGGTGATGAATTGTAGGGTCTCCCCCTACCTTGCTTACCTCCTCTGCCCCTGCCTCTTGAAGATCTACCTCTCCCTGCATAGTTGGCTTGGGAGGTAGAACCTTCATCCTCTTGCTTTTTACCTTTACCTTTGTATTTAATCTTTTTATCAGTATATAGGGCAGAAGGAGTGTTACCTTTAGATGTATCTCCAACCTTTGTGAACTTTGCTTCATGTGTGAATAGTTGGCCCATCAGAGTTGTGAGATCTGGGGTATGCATGTCCATGTAAAGATCCATTGCAGTGGTGAAACTTTCCCACTTATCATCCGCCTTTAGTCCATTGGTTATTTGCCTTACTATTTGTTCCTCTTCAATCTCCTCTCCTATGCTTGCTAATTGGTCTGCCACATCCTTGATCTTGGTCACAAATTCTGAGACTGATTGCTTTGGTTGCTTCCTAAGGGTTGTGAATTCAATCCACAATTGATTCTTCCTGGCCCTTGTATTAGATGAAAAATATGATGACAAGGTTTCCCAAGTTTCTTGAGAAGTCTTACAATTCCTGATGTGAGGTAAAAGGAAATCAGATATAGAGTTAAGGAGATAAGACCTTGCCAATGCATCTTTTGCACACCATGTATTAAGCCTTTCTTGTTCTTCCTTGGTGGGTAGACCCCTTGCTTTGAATGAGGGCAATTCCTCATCTCCTGAGATGAATCCAAATAGACTTCTTCCTTGTAGATAGGTCTTCATCCTCAAAGACCAAGCTTGATAATTGTTCGTGTCCAATTTGTCAATGAATGAAGGAAAACCATCTCCCATGTTACCTTGTTTGCTCTGATACCACTGTTGGGAAAGATGGATGGATCCTCTAGAAGATTGAGTAGATGCTGCTAATCCTGCTTTGCACCAGCCCTCAGTGACTCCAGATATGATTAGTAGACACCCTTAGCTTCCAAATGATACCAAGAGATCATATATGTACTTTGCAAATGATGTGTGTAGTGATCAAATCAAAACAGACTACTTGATACTTCACAAATCCAAGAAAACTTGCTATTTTGGTATTGACACCTGCTCAGAGTTATGCTCAGTATGACCAGTACACTTACAATTGGCAAGATTCCTTCTAGAGGTATTTTATTAGCTTACTAAGCTACCATTTTCAAGTGGAATGAGATAAAATTATAAACTATACTCAGAGAAATCACTTTAGCAAAATTATGGACACCGTCGACTTTTTAGGAAGTATGCAGACAAATACCATTGAGCACTTCGACCGCGATTTCTCGAAATTGGTTGAAACAAGTTGCTTCAAACTTTGTATGCTTGTACTATGCTTTGAGCTGGATCTACCAAGCTTTGAATCACTTGATTTGGTGGAGTAGACACTGAGATATGCCTTGTTGAAGTTGACAGACTTGGAGTGGTAACTCATAGAATCACAGAGATGATGAATGTAAAGACTTGTATTAATTCACACTGATGTACAACCTCATTGGCATCATAAGTGTAGCCTAATGAGTTTGAGTGTTGTGGGCTATGGTGTAGCACTCACACACACTCAATGATAGTGTAATGAATCTCGAATGTACACTCACACAGCCCGCGAGTTTTCTTCTCACTTTTATATGAGTTGGAAGTTGATTTGAATTTCAAATTCAAATCTAAGGCTCCCTATAATCACTCCTCTAAAAGTAGGGAGATATTCTCTCAACTTATACCAACTAATTCCACGAATCTATTAGGTAAGTGATTACATAAGAATGCCAAGTTATTTAGACTTTTACAAGATGTAGAAAAGTAATAACTCATAAGCTAGTGTTCCTATGCTACTTGCTTCATGTGAAAATCTTCTTCAAGGATTCCAAGCCAAATGTGTAGGCTTGATTTGCACCAACAAATTTTTCTGTTAGTAATCCATGGTTTAATCTTAAGAGTGTATCCATTGCACTTGCACACGATGAGACTGAAAATTTTAAGTTGTGCGTAATGAAATTTTCAAGTTTCTAGATATGCACCTCGGTGAACTGAGAGGATTAACTTACTTCTTTGAACTATGTAGACACCAAGAGTATTGAGTGTCTACTTACCATAGAGAAAGCTTTTATTGTTATACAGAATTTCCTCATTAAATTTAGTTAAGGAATTTAAGATGTTTCAATGGAAATAATTAATCAATGAGACATATTAACTTCTCGTTTCGAGTATCGATAAGTATCTGCGGCTTGAAAGACGAACAACAAAGTGCCAAAAGTTTGAGGGGCTCAAATGTGATAGTTTCTAAAAGCAAAGACGTCCGAGTGGAAGCCTTCAAATAATCATCAAGTGAGGAAGATTTATATTATCATGCTCCAACCATAGAGTTTTTGGATTTGATCTGAAAGATGAAGAAATAATGGAACTAAGGAAAGACCGAACGAAGGTTTGAAAAAAAAAGATCCACTTCCTTTAACTAAAAAAGAACATTTATAATGAATGGGCATAATGCCCTTGGGATCCCCTTGATCCCATAAATTTGGGGCACTACTAAAGAATAGAATAATTAGAGCCTAATAGTAATAGTAGTAGTAAGCCAAGCCGTAGATAGTGCTGCAAATACAATTAATGAAGTCTTCAGATGTAGGACTTTCTTTATTCCATGATGGTTGAAAACTCTGACTCCTCTGGTCCAGTAAGAACCATGCTCTCTATTTCATCCCTTGAAATCCCCTTTTCTTCATCTTCATAGCGCTACAGAGAGACCTTTATATCATACCAAGGTAAAAGATCATCAAAATTGCTGTCCCTTGGTACGTTTAGCTCATTTGTTGTGCGACTCTAACACCTATAACTGCTTTTCTCACTGCATACCCTATGAAGGCACACCTTTTTGATTGATCATCAAGATTGTTCCTTAGTTCACTTGGAAGTAAAACATAACATGTGCAACCAAAGACTCCAAAGTGTGATATATCTAGCTTCCTATTATACCAAGACAGTTAAGCAACATGGTAGTAAAAAGGACAGTTAAGCAACATGTGAGCATTATTATACCCTAAATCTAAGGGCAGAGTAGTATATTACGTCCAAAGGGATCCAGAGATTGATCAAATATAGATAGTGATTCTCGTTCACATGAAGAAAGTTTGCAAGACACTTGGCCATTCCTATTCCTAGAGGCCAGTTAGTTTCGCAAAATGGCTCATCCCTTCCCATGAACATGGACATGTTGACCTATGAATTGGGTACAAAATGATATTCACGATGGATATTTTTACCCAAGATTTTTTTTTTACGAAGTTCCGTAGAGCCTAATCTTTCAAGGTTTAGTCACTATAAACTACAACTATACAAGTGAGTGGGCCTAGACCCATGGGACCCTCCATATCCCACAAAGGAGGGGAAGCTGAATGATTACTAGAAAAATTTCCAAAGAAAGTCTATAACTGTCTCATCCCCCTCATGTGGGGCCCACTCCGTTTTCATTTTGTTGTCCTCTAGGAAGAACACTCTATGATGTTTAAAGGGTGGGGCTTTTTACAATTGGAAATTATTTTTCCCAAAAGGAAAAGAGATTTTTCAATTGAACATTCTTTAGGATGGCTTCCAAAGTTCTCTGCACACCTCTCTTTCTATACTCTCCATAGAGTCCCCCCTCTTATAGCATTCCACTGTGTTGAGGAACATTCGATCGGTTCACACAGTAAAGCTTGCTTTCAATTGATTTGTCCCTGTAACAACATGATTCTCTGAAGGTCCTGCTAGACAGATATTGATTTGATGCACGAATATAAGAGGTGTCCCAAGTCTTCCATGCCCCAAAGGCATCGTTTGCACCACATGGGGGACCTCGTAAATTTTGTTAACTTTAACATTGGTCCAGATTCCAAGGCGTAGGATTTGCCACATAAGCACAAACTGTTTAACTTCAATTAGGGAGTGCCAAAGGACTTGGAACTTAAAGTCCCGTTTCCAGCTTAACCAATTCAGACACCATTTCCTATTCAATATGACATAGGAATTGATAGGAGCATTTTTACATAAGAATTCACAGGATCATTTTATATCCCTCTTCAATAAACCGTTTGAGGATTCATTGTGGCCATCTTACATGAGAGGAGCAGTTGTACATATCTTACATGAGGCGATCAGTTGTACATATAAGTTTCAGTTATTCGTCCCTTTGTTTTTTCAAAGTGAAAAGGCTTGCCGTTACATCAAAAGTAGATGGTGAAAAGCTATTCTAATGAGATTTAAATGGAAAGTCGTTCGGTTGTCCAACAACGACATGACTCGTGTTACAATGTTGAGATATGCAAATGATAGTTTTATCACGTAAGCTACTGAATAATGTTACAAGAAATAATGAAGAGCTATAAACTATGCATCTCCTGTGTTGAGGCTCTTCTATATATGTGTTGAGGCTCCTATATATATTCATCGTCTTCTTCTTCTCTCTCTCTCTCTCCACATGTGTAACTCCATCATGTAGCACGATCTAGAAAGCACATGTGGACAATTTCTTATCACATAAGCTACTTAATAACTTTTTGAGGGATTATTTGGAGATATTAACTATGCATCTCTTGTGTTGAAGTCCCTCAACACATTTCTTTGTCTTTCCTTCTCACTCTCGCTCTCTCCCTTTCTCCCTTTCTCTACTCTCCACATGTTTAAATCCATCATGTATAATTACTTAGTTAAGCGATTGGTTGATCAGTTTCCTTGTCGAATGAACTCAATTGTGGAGCTCTCGGGAGATATGGAAAGAAAAATGTGCTGCCACTTTCGACAACTTTCCGAAACAATGATCAATTGAAACATGTCTTGGAAGGTGTTGTTACTGTAAGAAGTTCTCTCCCTTAACACATCATAGGGTGTTTGTTTTTAAAAATAGCAACATCAACAAAAAATAAGCATTGCAAAAGAGGAAGGGAAAAGTTATTGACCTTAACACATCATAGGGTGTTTGTTTTTAAAAATAGCAACATCAACAAAAAATAAGCATTGCAAAAGAGGAAGGGAAAAGTTATTGACCTTCTTTGTAACACTCTTTTTTTTTAGATAAAGGAAGTTCTGCCTAAGCCTACTCTCCAAGACTTGAATTAAATAAAAGGAAAGTACAAGAGAATGGGACTAGTGCCCACGGGATCCCCCGAACCCAACAGCTCAGAGGTAGCTTTTACAGAGTTTAGATGGCATTACAAAGAAGGTTAATCACCCTCTCATCACCCCTCGTGTGGGGCCCACTTGGGTTTAAGCGTGTTTTTGATCAATAGGAGCACTTGATGATGCTTGAAGGGGGGTGGGGAGGGATTTCTTACAGTTAACAATTTTTCTGCCTCGAAGGAAGAATAATATGTTTCTGAAGTCTAGTTTTTTTTCCACAATCTGCGAGAGCCTGTTGGAGTTGGGACAATTAAAGAAAATGTGAGAAACATCTTTGATGGACCGGTGGCAATGTTTGCCCAGGGGGGCATCCCACAAACTTTGCTAGCCTTAAATGTGGTCGAGATTCCACAATGAGGAATTTGCCATAGGAGGACCAACATTTTGATTTCTATTAGGGGGTGCTAGACACCCATGAACTTCATATCCCACCGTAACCATGTCAACGACACACACCACTTCTTGTTGAGGTTAACTTAATAATAAATGGTTTCCTTGATGGTTGAGATTTTTGTTAGGCAATTACCATTGTGCCATCTGAGACCAAGTGGGCTTGGCGTGTCGTGCCCCATGAGAAGGAAAACTTTAGAGTGGTCCTAGGTGAGACATCTACTTTGCAAAGCATTCCATTCTTCATAGTAAATGTTGACATTATGGTCAATGTCCTCAAAGATGATCCGCTAGTTGGCGTCTTGTTTCTAGAGATGTTTCCATTTTTTGAAGCCTTTGTTCCATAGCCTCTTAGCATTCTGAATGACAAACCTGATGCCATGGATCGGAAACCAGAGAGTCATTTTGTCTAATACTGGCCGCCCACTTCCAATCTTCACTTATTCTTGTGAAGATTTTGACTTTATTCCAACTCTTCCATAGGAAGCACACAAGATTTGAGCCTTTCCGCAAGACTGGATGGGGGAAAACATAAGGGTCAGAATATCAGGATTCTTCCAATTTGGGAAACCCACGGAAAAGCCAACTAATTCTTGTTTCTGAAGATCAACTTGGCCCACGAGGCCTCACCATTGCACCATGCATTAATCATCCATTTTGCTGCAAGTTTGTTTTCCATGCACCCAATGTCGACAATGCCAAGGCCCCCACTATCTCTTTGGCTGGTGCAAATCGACCACTTGATTTTAGGCAGCCCCCTCTTATTGTGGTCGCTTGTGCAAATGAACTTTCTGCAAATACTTTCCAGTTTGGATAGCTCTTGCTCTTTAGGTCTCCAACAAGAGAGGAAGTAAATCATCGACTATATGAGGAATTTAATGATAACCATAGCACGCCCAGCGAGATTGATTTGCATACCTCTCCAATATTTAAGCTTGTTTTTGAGTTTAGCCAGCACCCAGTTTCCAGCGTTGCGCCATCGAGATACCAAAAACCAAGGGAATCGGAAGAAGCCAGAAAATTTGGCCCTTTGGAATGTTTTGGCAGCCATGATCAATGAGAAGGTCAGATTGAGTCTTGACAATTGCTCTGAAAGCGGTCTTATAGTGGTTGATCTGGGATCTAGAGGCTTCAAAGAAAGTATACAGGCATCTCCAAAATGTCTTCAGGCTGGTACTATCATTGTGGAAAAATGCGTTCATATCATCAAGAAAAAGTCTCATGGTGATCTAGTCGTGGTGATGCGGCAATCGAAGGCCTTTGATATTACTAGCTTCCACCTGTTGCTCCACTAGTCGGTTAAGCCCTTCCGTGGTAGTGGCAAAGAGAAGAGGAGCCAACGTGCACCCTTGTCTAATGGATCTTCTAATTCTGATCACCTTTGAATGTTGGCCATTAACATTAATTTGAGTTGATGCATTTCCATGAAGGGACGAGATCATCTTGGTGAATTTGTGACTGCATCTGAGATCTTTAAATGATTGGAGAATATAGTCCCATTCTAGCTTGTCGTAGGCTTTGTCAAAGTCAATCTTGAGGAAGACCACATCTTGTCTTGACTCATTTGCGAAGTCGAGACCCTCCCGGATATCTAGAATGGCTTCCAAAATGGACCTGCCTTTGACAAAACCTTTTTGGTCCTCGCTTAACCACGCTCTTAGATGGCTCGAAATTCTGTTAGCTATGACTTTGGCAACGATCTTATATCCAGTTTCGAGCATCGTAATGAGACACGAGTTTTCGATTCTGTTCTTTTCCCCTTTTTTGTCTTTTAACTTGATAATGCCATTGTTGAGAAAAGACGTGAGAGCGCCAAACTCGAGTGCCTCTTTCCAAACCAGACAAAGAGGGGTGGCAACCACCAACTTGAAGGACTTGAAAAACTCATTAGTAAGCCCTTATGGTGTCGAGATTTTACCACCAGGGAGGGCATCAATGACTTCAATGATTTCTTCTTTTGAGATAGAGGCATCAAGCAAGCAGCGAAGGTTGAGTGGGACCCTATGAGAGGATACCCTAGATATGGAAGCCATAGAGCCCCATCTATGGTTGGATACGGGGATCGAGTTCTCTAGGA
Source organism: Ceratopteris richardii (assembly GCA_020310875.1). NCBI lineage: Eukaryota > Viridiplantae > Streptophyta > Polypodiopsida > Polypodiales > Pteridaceae > Ceratopteris > Ceratopteris richardii. The sequence goes on along the minus strand of MU262395.1, from coordinate 28,979 downwards.
GTCTCTTGAAGTGCCCTTCAATGATCCCAAAATTTTCTTCCTCCGTATTGCAGCCATCTCCATTAGAGTTTAGCAATAGGGGGATCGTTTCTCTATTTTGTTTCCTTTGAAGGATGCAACACATCTTGGTGGGTTTGTCAGCTTTGTCAACCCACCACTCTTCCTCCTATCTCTATAGTGCTCTAATTTCTTTTAGGCCTTTGTGGAATTGATCCTTTCCTGTGTTCACTTCCTCCTCAAGTCTCTAGAGTCTATGATATAGAGCTTCTCTACATTCCCCCCGAACATTCTCGAGCATCTTCCTAGTTCTTATCATAATCTGTCACGACTTTTCGATCGCACATCTCTAGCACTTGGCTAGGGATGATCCAGAGGCGAACACCTCCTTCCACACTGTTCAGGGATTCTTGGATAAGAAGGGATTTAAGTGTTTGTAGGAGAAAAGGGAAGATAAGAAGAAGAAGAATACACACTTGAACCCTCTGTCGATTGATTATAATAAGACAAAGACAATGTTGAAGCACAATACAATCCAATGCTTCTGTGCAAAATCCCACAGAGTACTCAATTTCAAAATACCAAATACCTAAGAGACTTGTTGCTGCCGGCCTTCTCTACACCAAACCTCCACCTTCTCCAAGCGAGCACTTGTGCACACCTTGTACCAAGCTTCCACTAAGGAGGAGGGATGTGTACCTTCTGTCGGCAAGCGCACACTTCAATAAGACCTTGGGATCCTTGGGGGAATAGCTTAGCAGCTCTCTGCACACTTCCTTGGTCACTCTCCATGCACACCTTGCACTTCCTTCTCTGCGTCGCACACTAGGTGTCCCTTGAACTTCTCTCTCTTGCCTTGCTTAGACTATGCTCACTCTTGCTTAATCTTCGAATATTGTCCAAGAATAGTCCTTGCCTTCATTTGAGTGTCGATTCACGTACGCTCCTAACTGCAAGTGTATCTTGGTCCTCACTTTGATGTCCCAAGATTGTCTTCACAAGTGGCAGCCAATGAATCTGTCTTTTGTCCTATAATGCCTTTAGGTAAAAAAAAAAAATTAATTGGGGGGCCATACTTTCACTTCTGTGTACGCTGCCGCTTCACATACCTTCACATTTTCCTTTTAAGTCTTCACTTTTGTACTTAAGAGAGGGTTCACCTGAACCTTCCAAAACACTTTAAACAAAACTTTTGAACCTTAAGGAAATTAGAGAAATACCTCTGCAACCTGCGACCACTTTCTCCAATTCACCCTTTGTGGACAATACTTGTGCATTACCTGTGCACTTTGACACCTGCACTCCGAATACTTTGACTTTTATTCCTGTTGACTGTGACTTTGACCATGTTGACTTTGACCATTTGACTTTTGGCTACAGTTGACTTTGACTGCGATTGACTTTCACTAATATGACTTTTATGGGCTCAACAGTTGCCCACCACCTAATGTACTCTCCGTCCCGGAGAGTGACAGCCCAAACTTCGGCAGGCAGAAAAGACATTTGATGCCTTTGAGAAGATCAGCTCCTCCAAAACTGCATTCTTGAAAAACCACAATGTGGAGAATATGTATGGAGCATGAGGAATGAAAAACCACAGGAGGGAAAATGGTAGTGAAAATGAGTGACAGGGAAGGGGATATTTTAGAGTAGAGGGAATGAAGTTGAAAAAGGGTAGGGGGAAAAGAATAAGGAGGTTGTAGGGTTGTAGTTGTGGGGTTGGGGTGGCATGAAAATGCTAGTGGACGGCGGGTATTAGGGGAAGAGGGACTGGAAGGCGGACTAGGATAAGGGTAGGGAGGAAAGTGAAGAGGAAATCTAAATGGAAAAGAAAACGCATAAAGTGTACAGAATAATTCAAACAATGGTAGTGAAATAGAAATACTTACAACAGCAGAAATACACAATTCAATAACCAGACAAGAGATCGTAGTGAGAACCGAGAAGCAAAATCCCATATATATATATATATATATATATATATATATATATATATATATATATATATATATATATATATATATATATATATATATATATATATATATATATATATATATATATATGTAGCAAAATGAGATACAACGATAGCCTCCAAAAGGCTTGAAATACATGAATGTGCCATGGAAATGGCCTGAAGTAATGGAGAGAGCCTCTAATCTGAAGAAGGGTAAAGGAAAAAGTAGGAGATCGAACTAGATGAATGCGAAGAGGTAAGCTACGAAGAGCAAAATGAGGTAGAGCGACCAAAAAGGGATGAGGGGCGGCGACATAGGTAGTAGAAACAACCACTAGTGGGCGTGGTCGGGCTGGTGACCTGGGGACTAGGGAGAACCGGCCTCCTGGGGAGCATCTCAAGGATGGGGAGGCGGGTCGGACGATAATGTGGAGATGATAGCTACCTGCTCCGTAAAAGCAGCAACCATGCTCCGATAACGGCACAGATGGTCGCGCTCGCGACGAACCAGTCGACAAGCAGGGCTATCGCAGATGCCCAAAGAAGCCCGCTGTTGCATCTCTAAAAGGAGCCCGATTCGTAGAATCGGCCTCATCCCGGTCCCGCTCGAGCTGAAGTGTCCTCGTAGTGTCTAGAGAAGACTGCCACTGTGCAGCAGCTGAAGCATGTATGCGCTCGATGAGAGAGGCATAGTGGCGATGCAGTGCGGCCGTTGTTGTAATCAAATCGAGTGATAGGCATGCGGCATCTGCTCCATCCAGGGCCACTGTGCTCGCATCTCGGATTAAGTATAGGAAGGGTGGGTCCACTGAAGGTGGTGGAACGTCATCACGTGAGGGACGCGGGGTCACCTGCGATGAGGAAAGGGGGCTAATGACAGGAGGTGGAGACTGATGTGGCTGGGAATGGGAGGGCGGGGAGGATGTGGAGTCGATGGAAAGAGGAGGGGAAGGTGGTAAGGATGGGGGAAGAAGTGTAGGAGGGGGGGGGGGGGGGGGAGGAGTGGGGGAGTTAAGGGGGGGGGGGGGGGGAGGGAGGGGGGGGCCACGTGTGGGGGGCAGCGGAGAGCTGCGGGTAGGTAGAGAGCTATGGGCGGGCAGAGAGCTATGGGTTGGCAAGGAGGGGGGGGAGGGGCAGGGGAGGGGGGGGGGGGGAGGGGGGGGAAGGGGGGGGGGAAGGGCGGGGGGGGAAGGGGGGGGGGGGAAGGGGGGGTGGAGGGGGCTTCGGAGAGTTGTAGGTGGGCGGGGAGGGGGGGAAAGGGGGGGAAGGGGGGGGAGGGAGGGGGGCGGCGCGTGGGGGGCTATGCAGAGCTGTGGGCGATCGAAGAGCTACGGGTTGGTGGGGAAGGAGGGGAGAGGGGGGGGAGGGGGGGGAAAGGTGGGGGGGAGGGGCGGAAAATGTTTCAAAAAAAAAGCAACTTCACTTCAACCTAACAAATCTTCTTGTCAATGTTAGTGCAATAAATTGTACGTGCACACATCTCTCGTTCATCCTCAGACTGGGTAGAAAAGTTGGATTCAGTGGCTCAACTGCAGTTGTAGATGGTAAGACTCTCACAAGAGAATATCCCAAGACAGTTGCAGCAAGACTAAGAGCTCTATGTGCGGCCCCTTCGTCGGTAAACTCAACGAACGCAAAGCGGAGGACAGAATTAGGATCGCCACAGACTACAGTCCACCACGTGACCCTAGCTGAGAAGAGAGCAGCCAACTGCTCTTCTGTTACGTGATGATCAATATCAGAAACATACTGTTCTCCGTATACTGTCATCCCATTGTGCTTTCAGTAATCTACTACTACCAAGACGCTTCTTGTTCATGTTTTCATTTTTCCTCATTTCAAACTCCACAATTGGGATCCGAGCAGAATATCGGTACTCTCGGGGGGAAGAGGGGAGAAAGTGAGAGAGTTTTTTTTTTCTATCGAAAAAGTCCCGAAGAGGGCTTTTTTTTGGGAAAATATCAAAAATTAAAGAAAAGTAGAGAAAGTTTGTCCAAAAAATCTCCAAAAAAATCAAGAAAAATTTTGAAAAATTCTCAAGAAATATCCTACTAGTGTATGCCAATTTCCTCCTTTAAAATCACATAGAGCTTCTTCAAATCCTCCATTTTGATAAGAAAACAAGTTTTGAAATGATGAAAAATAGTGGAAAATTTCTAAAAGTGCGTGAAAAATTCCCAGAAAATTTCCAGACATTGTATTGTTTGTCGAGGACTATGAAAGGGTTGCTAAAATTGCTAAGAACTTAAAGAACAAACATGAAAGAAAAAAATGTAGAGACGACTAAAACTTGAGCAAAAAGAAAATAAGAGGGCTATGTACAACTTGGACAGATTTTGCGGGTCTAGGTGATCCATACTTCTTCAAGTTTGTTGATGGTAGTCTTTGAGCCTTGAAATGTTGACCAGTGGCAAGGCCTCTCCTTTCAGTGTCTCTAGCTCCACAACACCCCAATTCAGCATTGTTTTAACTCGATAAGGTCCTTCCCAGTGTGGGAGCCATTTTCCTCTCACTTGTGTTTGAAGATGGGGTCTATGGAGAAGAATTAACATGCCTGGCTCTATGTTGTTGTTCCACAGATGTCGATCATGTGCCTCCTTCCTCTTCATCTGAGTTTCTATCAATTGTTTTGTTGCTAGTAGACGAATCTCTTCTACTTTATGCAGGGCTCCAAGCCTGTGAGAGACACCATAATCTTTCTTTCCCTGCATGAATGCCACTTTAGGGGATCGATGTAAAAATTCAAAGGGCTCAATTGGCAATATTCCATAAACCAGTTGGAATGGAGAATATCTTCTGGCCTCTTTGTAAGCTAACCTGTATGCCCATAGGGTACCTTGAAAAGCAATGCCCCAGGAAGTAGGTTGTAACATACATTCCTTCCTTAACAAGGAAATTAATACCTTATTTGTTGATTCAGCCTGTCCATGAGCTCTTGTATAGTAGGCACAAGAAGTCCTATGTAGAATTCTATACCTAAGGCCTATTCAAGAAAATTGGGAATTACTCAAGTCCTATTTATATTACTTACTATATTAACTTCTTAATTTTGAGGCCAACCCTGCTACCCCATTTATAATAAAATTATCCTTAGTAATAAAGTGTAAATTTAGTATATTCTAATCAAGAGATAATAGCATGTTGTAGTGTGTGAATGAGTCAAAACATAAAACATTGAGGAATCTTGTATTATTCCCATTTTTCCTGAATAGGCCTTACCTGTTGAAAATTTCCTGTAGTACCTTATTCACAAAATGAGTACCCTGGTCTGTAAGAATTTCAAGTGGACATTCAAACCTACAAATGATGCTACTGTAAATGAAATCAGCAACAGTTTGGGCACTGCAGTCAGGGGAGGCAATAACTTCAACCCATTTCGTCGCATAGTCAGTGGCTATCAATAAGTACTTCTCTCTTTTTGGAATCGATGGAGGGTAGATAGGGCCTACAAAATCTAACCCCCACTTTTCAAATGGTTGCCAAGAAGTGGAAATAATCAATGAATTATGCATGTGCTTGGTGGGCTTAGGTCCACACCTCTGGCAAACATCACATGCTTTTCCCTAGTCATCCGCATCTTTGAATATTGTAGGCCACCATAAACCAGCATCAAGGATCCTCTGACTCATGATATGCCCTGGAAGGTGCCCACCACCTATTTCTTCATGTGCAGATTGAAGGACTTCCCTCACTTCTTCTTCTTCCAAGCACTTCCTAAACTTGTCATCCTTCCCCTGTCTATATAATTTATCTTCAATGAAGTATAAGGTCTGCTCTTGATTAGCAGTCTCTTCCTTTGCACAACACTAGCCTTCTCTAGATACACTACAGCTTTAATGAAACTTTTGATATCATAATACCAACCTTGAGCTTGTACAACGAGCAGATTTGCATCTGGAAAATCATCATTGACTCCACTAGCTTGACCCATCATATTGATCCTGGATAGGTGATCTGCCATAACATTTTCTTTACCTGGTTTATGGACTACAGAAAAATCAAACTCTTGGAACAACAATAACCACCTCCATATTCTACTTGTGGCTTGTGGTTTGTTGAGCAAGTATTTTAGTGGTTGGTGATATGTTATAATAACAAATTTTACTCCCAATAAGTAATGAAAAAATTTTTGGACAACAAAAACCATGGCTAGGGCTTCCCTTTCTATAGTGTTGTAATTCCTTTCAGCCTTGGTCAAAATTCTACTTGCATATTGAATTGTTCTGTCCACCTTAAATTCTTCATTGGGTTGGGTCAAGACTGCCCCACTACATAGGCACTGGCATCTACATGTATATGAAAGATTTTTGACCACTCACGTGTGATCAAAATGGGAGAAGAGACTAACCTTGACCATAATGTTTGATATGCTTTTTCCTCCTCTTCTTCCCATTTAAAAGGTATTTCTTTACCTGTAAGTCTAGCCAGTGGTTTGGCTATCTCTACATACATTTTTATAAACCTTTTGTGGGGTCCAGTATGCCCCAAGAAACTTTGAATCTCTTTAGGAGATTTAGGTTTAGGCGGCTTTAATATAGAAATGAGTTTGTCAGAATCTGGGGCCATACCTTTAGCAGACACCACATGTCCCAAGAGAGTTCCTTCCGTCACAAGGAAATGACATTTGTTTGGGTTTAGGTTTAGCTTAGTCTCCCTGCATCTCTTAAAAACAGTATGCAACTGTCGCAAGTGATAGTCCAAACAATCTAAAGGAGTCTCATTGTGAGAACCTGAAAACGAAGAGAAGTCATCCATGAACACTCTAAGTGATTCCAGCAATAAGGGGCCACAAATGAGATTGACCATTTTGTTAAAGGTGGTTGGAGCATTTCTGAGCCCAAATGGCATTTTTACATACACATATGTTCCCAAAGGTGTGATAAAAGTAGTCTTTTCACGATCCTCTAGATGTATTGATATTTGATTATAGCCACTGAAGCCATCCATAAAGCTATATAATGCATGTCCAGCCACTTCTTCAATGACCTGCTCTACAAATGGCATTGGGAATCCATCTAGGATGGTCACCTTGTTGAGTGCTCTAAAGTCAATGGAAATTCTGATTTCACTCGTATTCTTCTTTGGCAATATAACCATAGGTGAGAGCCACTCTGAGTGTTCTATAGGAATAATGATTCCTGCATCCTCCATCTTCTATATTTCTACATAAACAGCTTCGGCATATTTTGGGTTAAGTCTATAACTCTTCCCTCATATTGGTTTGGCTCCTCAACCAGAGGTATTCTATGCTCTCCATAGTTGGCACGAAATCCTTCTAAGTCTTTATAATGCCATGCAAAAACATCGGTATAGTGGTTTAAGAAGGATTTTACCTTTCCAAGGAGCCCTGGGTGGCTCCACAACCAATTGGTCACCAAAACTGGACGATTATTCTCGTGAGTGCCAAGTTCTATTTCTTTGATAGGGTTTCTCTCCACCATATTATCTTCGCGCTCCTCTCTGTCCTTGTCTTCTTCCACTAGCTTTTCGTGCATTGCTTCATAAGCAAGGGTAATTTGGATTTCAATGTATTCCTCCTTCTCCTGCATCCATCCTGTAGGTACTTCTTGAATTGGGAAAGAACACTCTTCACTAGAATCTTTTACCTTGCCTTTAGCTTTAGTAACTTCCTTATCTCTGGTTTTCATATCCTCCTCCAAGTTGTATTTGAGGGGTGTCTTCCTGCCCCTTATGTGGTCTATGATGGGCTCTCCCAATCCATGAACCTGGACTTTCTCCTCATCTTCATCATAAACTTCAGTCGTGCAAGAATTATGAAGAAAAATTCCAAAAGAAGAGGAAGAGTTGCCTGCTTGAAGCCAATTTAGAATATCCTCTTCTTCCTTGAAATCTATTTGGGGTTGGTCCTCTAATTTTGGTTCCATGCAAATGCCAACTGTTTGCATCATGCTGGTGTTTCCTTGATTATCTGGGCCCTCTTCTAAATGAATCTCTATCAGCTCTTGCCCTTTCTTTTGTACCCACATAGTGTCCTTGCCCCAATCATGAATGACACTTGCATGCCTCAGCGATGGTCTTCCAATTAAGAGGGGAAATCCTCCTTCAACTTGGGCCAATCTTAGAACCACAAAATCTAGAATGAATAGATTACCTTGTACTTCAAGTGGAACTTTTGGGATCACCCCCAAGGGCCTTACTTTGCTCTGGTCTACCAAAATAGCAATGAAATTTGCAGGCCTTGAATGGTGGAGTTCAATCTTTTCCATTGTATGTTCAGGCATCAAGTTAATTCCAGAACCACCATCCACAATAACTCCTTGAAATTCATGACCTTTGATAGATACTGTCAGCCGATGACTTTTATAATCTATAAGGGGTGCTTCCCCTACAATTTTTCCTTTATGTAAAACAACAGTCTTTGCTACCAAAATTGTAGTGGAAGCCTCATCAATTATCTGCAATAGTTCTAACCTGAATTTCCCATCCATATTTATTAGATAAAAAATACTAACCTCCTTTTTCATGGATTTGAGAAGTTTTGAAGCCTCTGATTCCTTAAGAGCATGGGCTCCAATTGACTTACCAAACTCCTCCTGAGACCTGTTGAATGCATGCCCAATGGCATCACTGTTACATATGAGATCTCCTTTTTGCCTTGTATCTGCACATGCAGTGGCCTTGTCTTCAGATGTCTCTTTGTCTTTGTTCAATCCATCAATTCTCAGTTCATGAGCTATATCTACTTGAGCCTTTCCTTTATTTCTTGTCTGCACTGTAAAAGATTCTATTTCTTCTAACTGCACCACCCTGGTAGATGGTGATGGCTCACTGACTTGATCTAACATTTCTTCTATGTGCCTCTGGTCTCTGGGGAGTTTCTACAAGGAGGGGCATTTTCTGGTAGACTGCACCTACTTTGATAGTGCCCACATTCTCCACATCTGAAACAAATGATTGGCCTTCTACGCCCATTTGCAAAGTTATTCCTCTGTCTAGGGTTGTAAGTGTTACCTTGATTGGGTGCAACCGCCATTACATTTGCTTGTGGTAGGGGTCCTCCTTGTGTCCAATATGTTGTTGCAGGTATTCCCCTTGATTGGCATTCCTAGGCCTTATGACCAGCTTTCCTGCATAATTGGCAAGTCACACTTAACATGCATTCACTTACTATATGCCCTTGCTTGTTGCACATGGAACACCAAAGTACACTCTTGATGCCAACCCCTTTGAGTTCCTGTAGCTCCTCTCGCAGTTGGGCCAATTCCTCTGCTTGGGCCTCCTCCTCCTCCTTTTGGAGCTTCAATGCTTCAATCTCCCTTCGCAACTGAGTAACAACATTCTCCTCCTCTTTGTGGGGCTTATTCCTTTTTAAGCCCTCCAGCTCCTTCCTTAGCTGGATTACTGGATCCTCCATTTCTGTAGAATATGGTAGATGAGAAGAAGTTGCTCCATACTATTGCCTTATCTATTCCAATCCTGTAGCTGTGTTGATGAATTCCTCTATGGTGGCTATAGGCAACACTAATTCCTTGATATTGCATTGGGTGGCCACTAGAAGTAGCATAGCTAACCATTTCTTAACAAAAATATCATGTGGTGGGTCTGGTAATTTAGCCATTAGTGCCTTGGCCCTAGTCACAAACTCTGGGAACTTTTCACCTGGACCCAATCTCAAATTCTCTAATTCCTCTATGATGATCTCTGCAGTATTCCCATGCTGAAATTGATTTTTGAATGCATCTTTCATTATATCCCAAATTGTAAAATGGTTCTCAGCAAACTGGCTGAACCATTTATCATCTAATCCTTCTAATGTGGCAGGGAAGAGTATCGTAAAGGCATCCTCCCTACCCATTAAGCCTCTAGTTTTGCATAGTGCCAAAAACCTTCTAATATGCTCGTGAGGATCTTCTTGAGCTAGGCCTTTGAAGGAAGGAAATTTTATATTTAATCTTGATAGTAAGGTTTCCAAGTCCACCTGACCAGCCATACTCCTTACTGATGAAGTTGATGAAAGTGGACTAGATGATCTTCTAACAGCCTTCCTTCTTGTTTGCTTGTAGGTGACCCTCAATGTTTGGGACTGGGTTGCGGTCATGGGTTGTTCATAGTTCTCTTAGTATGAGATAATTGATAAGAATATATACCTCTTAGTCCACTGAAGTAGTACTGTGGACATTGGAATATTGCTCCTTGGAAGTCCCACAAGGCGTCCCAAATTTTGTTGGGGGATTCTTGGACAAGAAGGGATTTGAGTGTTTGTAGGAGAAAAGGGAAGAGAAGAAGAAGAAGAATACATACTGGAAGCCTCTGTCGATTGATTATAATAAGACAAATACAATGTTGAAGCACAATACAATCCAATGCTTATGTGCAAAATCCCACAGAGTACTCAATTACAAAATACCAAATACCCAAGAGACTTGTTGCAGCCGGCCTCCTCTGTACCAAACCTCCACCTTCTCCAAGCTTGCACTTGTGCACACCTTGCACCAAGCTTCCACTAAGGGGGAGGGATGTGTAACTTCTGTCGGGAAGTGCACACTTCAATAAGACCTTGGGATCCTTGGGGGAATAGCTTAGCACTTCTCTGCACACTTCCTTGGTCACTCTTCATGCACACCTTGCACTTCCTTCTCTGTGTCGCACACTGGGTGTCCCTTGCACTTCTCTCTCTTGCCTTGCTTAGACTATGCTCAGTCTTGCTTAGTCTTCGAATATTGTCCAAGAATAGTCCTTGCCTTCATTTGAGTATCGATTCACGTACTCTCCTAACTACAAGTGTATCTTGGTGCTAATCACTCTGATGTCCCAAGATTGTCTTCACAAGTGGCAGCCAACGAAACCCTCTTTTGTCTTGTAGTGCCTTTAGGCTAAAAACAAAATTTTAATTGGGGGGCCATACTTTCACTTCTATGTACGCTGTCGCTTCACATACCTTCACATTTTCCTTTTAAGTCTTCACTTTTGTACTTAAGAGAGGGTTCACCTAAACCATCCAAAAGACTTTAAAGAGCACTTTTGAACCTTAAGGAAATTAGAGAAATACCTCTGCAACTTGCAACCACTTTCTCCAATTCACCCTTTATGGACAATACTTGTGCATTACCTGTGCACTTTGACACCTGCACTTCAAACACTTTGACTTTTACCCCTGTTGACTTTGACTTTGACCATGTTGACTTTGACCATGTTGACTTTGACCATTTGACTTTTGACTATGGTTGACTTTGACTATAGTTGACTTTGACTACGGTTGACTTTGACTAATATGACTTTTATGGGCTCAACACACACCAAAGCAATTTCTTGATGGATGGAGGGGAGAGAGAAGGAGGTCAAGTAAGCGTCGAACCAAGGAGCCTTACAGATTTTGGTGAAAGATTGGAAAGCGATAATGATCGGGTAGTGATGAGAGATGGCAAGGTCAGAGCATTGTGCGAGGGAAGGGCAGCCACACTCATGAATAATGTTCTGGGCAATGTAGCATCGATCCAGTCTAGCTTTCCTTAGGTCCTAACCCGCTTGGAGATTTGACCACAAAAAGCCATTGAGATCTTTGAATTCGACCAAATCCAAGTGCAGTTTGGTTTTGTCCCGAGTGTCGATGATCCCACCCTTGTCATTCCATCTGTCCGTAGGGTCCTCCACCATATTGAAGTCTCCACAAATGAGCATGTTGTGGGGGAGCATGTCCACGGAGGCCCAAGTGTATAGTCTCTCCATCTCCCCATTAGGGGCATTCATAGAAACTAAAGTAGATCTGAAGGGGGCACCAAAGGAAACTGCAATCCATCAATGGCCCTCGTCTGCAATGGAGCACTCAAACTTTTCAAACCCGAATTGATTAATACCAATTACCATCCCACACGGACCCTCATGGGTGCGATGGTGAAATCCAAACATGGGTCGAGGAGACAAGTCTAAGACGTTTCTGGAGGTCAGCTCCATCAATTTTAATCTCTTGAATACAGATAAATTTTGGGTTTAGACTAATCTCACAAAGCCATTGACCAATCATGGTTGCTCTTGAGGGGTTGGTTAGGCCTCTTGCATTTAGCGAGATGATGATCATTGTCCTAAAGTTACCCTCTTTGCAGGAGGGGGCCTTATCCTTTCTCTTCTTGGATTCATCTTTCTTTTTTTTCGGGAGGGGATCCCGACTTAGCAATTTGTTCTTGTGGGGGCTTCTCCAAGGTAGCTCGATAGGTTGTTTCCCTTGCGAGATGCCTCCTGTTGGAATGAGCTAGCAACCATTTCCGGAAATCAATCGAATGATGGAACTTTCACTATCCATGCTATCTTCGTTACTAGTGGTAAAGTCGTCTTCTTTTCTTGTAGTGTAACCCTCTTGGTAGGTTTCTTTATTCTTAGGGATCTCTAGGACTTTGTCGTTGGTGTCCACCTCAAAAAGGTTGCTACCGAGGTATTCAAGCTCATTAATCTCCTTTTCTAGAGTGCAGTACAAGTTGTTTGAGGGGGTATCTGGCCTACGGTTTTGCTCAGATGTCACCCTAGGGCTTCTTTTGCTTCTTCTTCTGACTTCCATGAATCTGTCTACATCTACTTCGTTTGTCAGGCGATACAGTGTCTCTTTGGTCTCTTGAGCGTTTCAGGAGGCTTCTTGTTTTTGCTTCCTTTTTATCTGAGAGGGCAATCCTTAATCTTGTGACCTTGTTGGCCACAACAAAAGCACACATTAGTTAGGTTTTTGTAACTAATGTCTTATTCCGAGACATCCCCTTTGCCTAGGTCCACTTTGATCTTTGATAGAAGCGGCGTGCTGAGATCAGCCTCAACACAGATTTGGGGGTCTTTGTAACACTTTTGTACTTCTCTCCTTTTTTTGGTCTAAAATGACTTTAGAAAAAAAATGAGACAAAGCTGCAGGTATCCATTAATTAATTCTTTACTACAATGAGATAACCTTAACGCAATTGAGAAATGGTAGACTCTAAGTGCTTATTTATAAATTATAGGGCACTTCTCGTATCTGCTTAAAGCAGCATATTTTAGTCTTGGAAATGTATGTTCGATCCCTTTTTGTGTGCGTTGGAAGCTCCACTAGAACAAGCTGAGCAGTTGATTGGCAAGCATTCTATCTCCTAAACTCTCCATCTTTACATAGCTATGACTCTTGACACAATCAAGTTATGCTGGTTAAGTATTATGTTACTAATTCATGCTTTACTCTTAATATTTATCCATTTCACTTGCAGAAAATGAGACTTATAATTTTAAACTGTACGTAATGAAGTTTCCAAGTTTTAATTTATGCACCTGTGAGGATTAACATACTTCTTCTAACTATGAGGGCACCAATAGTACTCAGTGTCTACTTATCATAGAGAAATATTTCATTGGTGTGGAGAACTCCCTCATTAGATTTAGTATAGGAATTTAAGATGGTTCTATGCCAGTAAACAAGGAAACATACTCACTTCTCCTTTCAAAGATTGATAAGTATCTGCAGATTGAAAGACGAACAAGAAAGTGCCAAAAGTTTGAGGGGCTCAAAAGTAATGTTTGCTAAAAATAACAGAAAGAGACCAAAATTTATATTATCATGCTGCAACCACAAGTCTTTTGGATTTGATCTGAAATATGAAGAAGCAGTCCAATGTAAGCAAAGATTGAACAGATATTTGAACAAAATCCATTTTTCTTAATTAAAAAAGAACTTTTTCAATGAATGGGAATAATGCCCTTGGGACCCCCCTTATCCAACAAACTAGGGGTAGGACTAAACAATATAACAATTACAACCAAAGAGCGAACGTAAGCAAAGCCCTAGATGGAGTTGCAAATATAATTAATGAAGTTTTTTTCTTCATGCGCAATCCAGTACTTTTGATCTTGTTATTAATCACTATGAAGATCCTATGATGTCTGAACGGAGGGGAGTTTTTGCAATTCTACATTCTTTTACCTAATAGAACTACGGATTCATCAATTGCCCATTATTTCGGGTTTTCCCCAAATTTTTCTACACATGTCTCTTTCCAAATCCTCCATAGTGCCTCCCCTCGTATGAGATTCCACGAGACAAAAGAACAACCAACCGATTCCCCAAGCATCACTTGTTTCGAGTTTATTTGAATCTTAAAACTCTAAATCCTAGCAATAGACCTTCAAACTATCTTACTCTTAGGGCACGGAAGGGGGAGATGGTAAATGCCTTCATGACCTTGAAGGCATCACACCATTGAGGGGCTCGTAGATTTTATTAGCTTTGAGATTGTTCCAAATTTCCCCTTGGAGAATCTACTACATAAGAACCAACTTGTTCATCTCAATGAGCTGATGTCATAGATCGACGATCTTACAATGACATCTGATACTAAGCGAGTTGGTAGACCATCTCTTGTTAAGGGGGATATGAAAATCTTGTTCCTTTTTTAATTTATTCTTCTTACTCGTTTTCTATCTTACATCCATCGTAATCCTTCAATATTTTGGGGATCTTGTCCCACTAGAAGGTGTGCCTTAAAGGCCTCCCAAGACATCATTTTGTGTCTTAAAAGACACCACTCTCCTTAGGAGAGACCCTTCGATGGATGAATGTTCTTATATCTAATCCAATGTCTTCTATCGTGATTCCTTTTAAAGATGTTTGCACATACGAAATTCTGTGTTCCAAAGTTTCTTCACCCTTTGGAGGAACTCCGAATCTATCTCCTTAATACCTCGAAGAAGGAACCAAATAATGTCGCTTTATCTTATCCTCATAGCTCATTTACAATCCACATAGATCCTGATGAAACCCTTCATCCTTTTCCAACTTCTCCATAGGGAGGAAACTAAGTCCGAACCCTTGGGAGTTACCAGGAAAGAAGGAAAAAAAAAGAATAATTAGTTCTCGCCCCTTCCACTTAGAGAGGCTAACCAACGAAAGGGAATCCTTATTTCTAAGGATGGGTTGATACCATGACTTTTCACGGTTGCACCAAGCTTTGATCATCCATTTGATCGCCATGTTAATTGCCACATCCCTAACGTCTAGAATGATCAACCATTTGGTCGCCATCTTAGTTGCCTACTCTAGCTTCATCTTTTTGGTTAGTAGAAGTCGCTTATTTAATCTTGAACATAACCCTGTTGTTTGAGTTCCTCCTCTACAGGAAATTTCTATGAACAGTTTCAACTTGGGAGACTCGGCTTCGGCTGAAGTTCCTTGTATGAAAAAAAAAAATTAGCTCATTTAACTTACTTGTAAATGAAAAACACAAAACAAAACGTTTTGGTGAAGATTTATTAGATTATAAATACATGAAATATATGAACACCTTTACATTATGTATAAAAACAACTTTTTGCACATTGTGGATTGTGCCTATCGCGCAATGTGTGAGCTTTTTTCCTTTAGTCTTATCGCATTATTTAGTTCGCGCATCAGAAATCATAAACCTTGTTTAACTAATCCTTCAACTTGTCTCTAACCAAACTTCAATAACCATAGCTATTTTCTATGCTATTCAATGATAAAGTTTTTTTCTATGATTTTAATATAATGCTTTTTGCTCGTAAGATAATTCAATTTTGTAAGATTCAACATTGTTTTCAAAGGGTTTATGGTGATTCATACTTTTCTTAGATCTCCAACTCTTATTTACCGCATCATTTTGAGTAATTAAAAACATTGTAAAGGTGTCTCGTTATATTGACATATAGGAGCTACTCATCATAGTCCATCTTGTTCGCATTCATACTCAAAACGTGAGCATCCGATTCAATAGCTCAACATGCATTAGATATCTTCCGAAGAAGTTACTTGAGTGATCAACTTTATATCCAAATCCTTTATAAAATATCATAGGATTATCTATACTTTATATCAAGGATTGAAAGTGCAACTCATGTGGTAGGAGAACATAGTTTAATTTGCATATTGCTTGAGCAATTATCTTGAAATAGAATTTAGATTACTGTATATAAGTTGTACATGAAGGTGAAGAAGAGGGAGTATCCAAAGGTACTCACGTAAATGTTTATTAGTAAAACTAAAGCAAGAAGAAGATGCATTCCTGATACTTACAAAAACAAAGTATCCATCCTGAAGGAGAAAACATTGATCATCCTTCCTTGCCCATAGAATGGCGCCATTAACGGTATACTATCTCAAGTTGGACGTTTTTCATAGAAACAAATTATCGAAGGGCATTCCAAGAAGAATAGAGATAAAACCTTGTCTGCGAGTTCACTCATTCACCATTTGCGTACTTTCAAACCTACCAGAGTGGTGACTATTAGATATTGGCTGATGGAGAACAAACTCAACCCTAATTTCATTTGCCTCCAAGAGATCAAGATTGGATGTGATGACATTATGAGAACAGCTAAGTTGATCTCTTCTTTTCATTGTTGGTTCTCTACTACCCATTTCAAGGATGATGGCAATATGGTTATTGGATAAAATGAAAGTTGGTCTTCCTTTGTTGTCAACGCCACTACGGATCCGCTACATAGGTGCACTGGGATGGGTATTGGTGGAACCCTCCCGTTCTCGGTGGTATCACTCTATGCTCTAAATGTTCCTCTTAAAAGCGTAGAAACTTTGGACTCTCTTGATTCCTTCCATGGCAGTGTTATCTTGTCACGCGACTTCATCATGGCGTTTTTACAACATTTATTGATTTTTAGGGAAATTAAGTATATCCTTCAACACACAATTACATTTTGCTTTCCGAAAATTCATAAGTCTACAAAGAATTCCATAAAAAAAGAGGGCAATGCTTAACTTAGAGGATCAACATTGTGTTCTCATAAAAACTACATCGACATTGTGCGATGATGCTCTCCGTAAGGACAAAACTCGTACGATTGCTCGTTCCACAGAGGGGACTCGCCACGAGTTCCTTACAGCAATACATTGTTCAAGGTCTATTACGTGCAATCTTACTAATTCCCAGCTATGTATTAACATATTACATTCATATCTTTGTGAAGAAAAGGAAAATGGAGAAACCAAAAAGTCTGCCCACAAGATTTCCTCTATCCTTGGTTATATGCAAAGCATCTACCCTAGTACCGTTTTATAGGATCCAGCCATTTTTCCACCTCATCGACACACAATCAAATCCTCTAAGTGGTACCTTCTACACATGTAGATACACATGATGCAATCGCAGATGAGATAGAAGATATTTGAGAGATACATTCATTTTGATGCACCTTTGCCTTAATATAATTACTAATCCTTGCGTTGTGCTTCTTTTGCATAGAGCCCTTATATTATGACTCTTTCCAGATTTTATGATGAGAACGTTCCTATTTTATTTGATGAAGCAGAACATTCAACAAGGGTGATGGCTTAGGACAGAACATCGAAACAGTTGTGGTGTAGCAATATGCCTTAAATACAGTGTGGTAGAGTGCCTTGGTTCAAGTCCCACTCAATGGACATTTCAAATTTCATGTATTCTAAAAAAAAGGGTGGATGGATCTATGCAAATGAATATTTGGTGGAGTTATCGACAATGATGAGATGTATTGAATTTTAATGTTATAAGAGCTTGCCTATTGCTCTTATTTACGCTTGATATAAATGAAAACTTGTTCCATTACCTATGGGAAGGTGGGACAATGGGAAAGACAACCTTTGTGCAACTTAATTTCCAAGCTGTGTACAGCTTCTAGAGTAAATCCTAAGAGATGCATTTTATTAAGTACACATTTTTTCGAGTGACTCGTTGCTTTGAAATGAGGTCAACTAAGGACCAGGTTCTCACCATGTTTCCTTATATTCCACTAAATTTGAATGACAAAAAGTGTTCCTTTATAAACGAATGTTGTCAAGGAACAAGGTAGCGATTGACATCTAGAATCACAAAATTTATGGGTTAGAAGTTACGACACTCTTGCTAGTAACATCTAACTATATATGATTAATAAGGATCCAAGCATTGGATTTGAAAGGCACCTTTTTTATGTGCTTTGACTAAGGGAAAACCTTTGAATATGTCCCTCTTTTTTTAAGGTCGGAGTAAATGGGTTGATGAATTGGGCACTTGATATGCCACACAAAGTGGATGAAATAGGGCATAACATAGAAGCCATAATCAAAATAATCGGACATTTATAGCATTTTGGACATGTTATTCACTCAGAAAATGTGGAAAACCGAAGAGTGAGCTTGATCTAGGAGCTAAAAAATGGGTTGGCTACCCAAAGTTTATTCAAATCATGTATATTCACCATGTTGAGTACAAGGGGTGGAGCCAGTGTCCTACTATTGCCCCAAGGATGCTTTGGATGAGTCGCTATGGGAAATAGGTTATTGGACATAGTAATTAAATGAAGGATGCAAGAATATTTGTAATAGGTTAAAGTTTTCATGAAAAAGAAGAGAAACCAAACATTGGAGGTTGTTAAGTGTCCCATGGACATGAGTCCTTGTTAGGATTCGTTGAGGACAAAGAACTGTTTGATAGCTAAGGTATCAAGGACTTGGAGGGTAATAGTGAGAATGCATTCACTATCAAAAATTTTGATTGTTTGGATTGGGTTGATTGTGTCCTTTTGTTGTAATTAAATGTGGAACCCCATGTGTGTGCATGAATTGGGATATCACACCAATCATACAGTTTAGGTATGGATTACAAACGTGGATCCTTTATTTCATTACCTTCCATTAAAATAATTTTTTTGTTTCGCTACATAGGTATACTTAATGGTTTGCATCGAGTGAGTCCATACTTCCTCAACATATCCAAAAAATAGTTTCTCTACATAAGTAAAATACCGTTGTCCTTGTATATGATCTCAATACCTAAGAAATAACTTAGATCTCCAAGGTTGTAGATCCTGAACTCCTTTCCAAGCTTCTCTTTGATGTTCTTAATACCTTCTTCATGATCACCCATAATAATAAAGTCCTTTACATGTACACATAAGTAGAAAAATGACTCATATTCCCTCTTTTAGAACAATGATGGATCAGTCTTTTTGTTCGTTGTACCCACAACTGATCAAATAGTCCAAAAGCCTTTGCTTTCATGCTCTTCTGGCTTGCTTGAGGCCATATAAAGCCTTCTTCAACCTGCAAACATATCCATCCTTGACTTTGTGATCAAACACCAATGGTTTATCCATGTACACACTTTCCTTTACATATCCATTCAAAAATGCATTGTTTACATCAAGTTGATACATCTTCCAACTCTTGCTCGCTACAATGTTAATAATATCTCTCATTGTAGTCATTTTTGCCACATGCAAAATTTCTGCTCATAGTCTATTTCATATGTCTGAGAAGATCCTTTGACTAGAAGCTTGGCTTTATACCTAGAAATACTACCATTTGAATGTTTCTTTACATTATAAACCCACGTTTTTCCAATTACCTTCAGATCCTTGTTCCTTGGCACAAGAGTCCAAGTGTGATTGTCCTCGGAAGCATTAATCTTCTACTGAATAGCTTCCATCTCATTCCTTGCATGTATTTTCTTCTTCAAATCATGTGGGCTCCCCACTAACCTTGCTCATGTAAGCATTATGTCTAGTCATAAATGAATCATAGGTGAGTATTTCAATTGGATACCTTACCCTATCCATTCATTTGGATATTTGTTGTTGGTCTTTGAGCTCTTCCCTTTCATCTTCTTCTATTTCTTGATTTTCTCCTTGCCTTTTCTCCTTCCATGACTTCGTTAACATGATGTAGGACTTACTTTATGCTATAATGGTTGAAGACAAAACTCCTTTCGTCCACTAAGAATCATGCTCTCTATTTCATCCCTTGAAGTTCCAATTTCTTCATCTTCATAATCGTGCATAGATACACTTGTAGCATACCAAGGTAAATGCTCATGAAATATGAAATCCCTTGATATATTCAACTCATTTATTATGTGATTATAACATCTATAACCCTTTTTTCACCAGCATAGCGTATGAAGACACACCTTTTTGATTTATCATGAAGCTTGGTTCATAGTTAACATGGAGCTAATACATAACATGTGCAACCAAATAATCTCCAATTTGATATATCTAGCTTCCTATTATACCAAGCTCCACAATGTGTGGTAGCATGTATAAATGATGTGGGAGCCATGTTCATGATGTATATAGTTGTGGTTACAGCATCAGTCGCATAGTAATTGGGAATGCTTATCTCCTTCATCATGGAAATAGCCCATTCTGAAATGTGCGTATTATTCCTCTCTACCACACCATTTTGTTATGGATTGTACCTGCATGGGATTTCCCTATTGATGCCATTAGTTTCCAAGAATCAAAGAGATTATGGCAAAAGTATTCTCCCCTTCATCCGACCTTAAACAATTGATTTACTTACCACTTTCTCTTTCAATCGTAGCTTTGAAATTCTTGAATTAATAAAAGACATTTGTTTTATGCTTCATACAATAGAATCAAGTCCTCCTACAATAATCAATAAAAGTTACAAAGTACCTATTACTTTCAATTGGGTTCTTCTTTGTTCGTCCTCAAGAATCTGTATGGATGAGATCAAATGGATGATAGCTCACATAATTGCTCCTTTTGAATGAAAACTTAGTTTTCTTTTCCAATTGACAAGATTTACACAAATTCTTTTGGTTTTTGTTATAGTGATTAGGTAAACCTCACACTAACCTCCTCCTCTCAATCTCCTTCAATCTTTAAGTATTTATATGTCCATATCTTTTGTGCCATAGATCCAATTTTTCTACCCTCATGCTTCCAAATGTGAACTAAGTTGTGTGATTGAAGTTGGGCTTTACATCTAAGGTGAGTACCCTTCCCTCCTTGTTCCTTTGTCTATCAATTTTAGTCCTCCTTACCGTTTTCCACAAAACATCCTTTCTCATTGAACTTGGCCGAAGGAAAACTATTCTTGTTCTTTTGGCTATCAGTTTGTACACTTCCTTAGGGTTTTCCACAAAACTGGCTTTCTAGTTCCTTTGGCTATCAATGCATCCTCCCTCAACCATTTGCCCCACAAAGACTAGATTCATTATGATTGTGGGAACATGAAGAAAATATTTAAAGAACTTGGCTTTGTGAGAGCGATCAAACATAACATCATCTATATGGTTAATAGCAAGGGGATTATCTTCACCTCTTTCCATATGCCCTTTGGTTGAGGGCACATGCATGTTTGAGAAGAACTCCTTCTTACAACGCGTGCAGTTGCTACATCGACTATCAATGTACAAGGTGCTTGACCCTCGTGTCTTCTACTCACTCATCTACATCAAAGCTAACATACTCTCATTTTCATTAAGAGGGGATGCATAAATTCCTCTACCATTGTAGCTCGAATATTTCTTCTCCCTTTGATAGCAATCCCTTGAATAGTGGAAATATTTTCCACAAATGAAGCATCCTTTTGAGCTTTCACTATCTCTATTCAGGTTGAACATTTTTATTTATCTTTAAATTTGCTTTTTCCTCTTTATGAAGAGTATTTGCTTCCTTGTTCTTAGTCAAACTGAGGATTTGATCCTCTCCTTTGTCTACCTCTTCCTTCACCTTGCTTCCTTCCTCTTGATGTACCTTCACCTGCATAGAAATCTTTGGCTTCCTTGGGATTTGTCTTTGAGCCTCCAATATTCATCTCCTTAGTGATCATGAAGGCTGCCAACAACTCAAAGTTGTGAAGAATGTCTCTGACATACACAGTTGTTGTAAAAGCCTTTCACTTCTCATCATCCTAAGTCCATTCAACGTGTATGAAACTAGGTCATCATCATCTATGTGACAAACTATGGAACCCAATGCATCACTTGCCTCTTTGGTTTTCAAAATGTAGTCATTTATATTTCTACTTATTTTTTCATCAATTTATTAAGTTCATTCTTCAATTGAATTTTCTGGCCTTTTGTTGAACTGGAGTAAAGCCTTTCTAGGGTTTCCCATATCTCTATGGACGTTTTTATGTCTTGTACAATGCTCTAATGTGTTGAGATAATATGAAGATGAGTTCCTAATCTCTCTTATTCCACTTTCTTAAACTTTTTAATGGATGAGGAGTTGGATTCTCTCTTAATATAGATCTAGCATTTTCTCCATTCATGAGACCCCATAATCATTTCCTCATGAGATAGCTAGATTTTCTAAACTGCCCTGGTTGATACTTATTCTTGTCTAGTTTCTCAATTTGAGCGCTACATTCTTAGAATGGGGACCTCTAATCCACTCTCCTAGACCCATTTTTTACTTAAGAAATGAGAAACAACAATAGATTTTACATATGCACTATAAAAGGGCTCAATATATGATGTATATGGTTTCCTTCTTCACTAGTAGACTCTTCTTTGCTTGCTGTTTGATCTTGAACTTGAACATGTAGCTCTCCTTTCTTCAAGATCCTTCAATATCTTCTGTTGCTCCTCCTTGAGTGCTTTCCTGTATGGAAAAGCAAAGATACAATGAAAGGGTGGAGAAGTAGTGTCACTATGTAGCCTTTAAGCATAGGTGGTTACATAGGCACACTCACAACATCATTACTCACTCAAAAAAATATGTTCTCTAACTTCATTTGGATTGATTCCAAGAGATGTTTTAAACATAATAAGAACTTACTTACCTTGCAAATATAGGTTATTTCTCTCAAAGTGGTTACTCCTACGAGGAAAACTAGTGCTTGAAAGATAGATAAGTTATGGCCTTCATACATAGATAGTCCGCTTCTCACTTCTGCACCTAGTTCTATCAGAATATGCATAGATTCGACACAAGCTTTGAAAAAACTTTATACACAAAGTAAGCTAGATATGGCTACATAAAATCTAGCTTATACACACAGAAAGCTAGATATGGCTACACACAATCTACTATAAAACTTAAAGAGAGCAATGAAGGGGTTTTCTTAGCATAGGGGTGTACTCATTTTCTTCCAAAACTCCAAGAGGACAGTTACACACGTGGGATAAATCAATTCCAAGTTCAAAATGTGCTCATAGAGATTTGAGAAAGATTCCCTATAAGTTAGGAATTACTTCCCCTAGAATATAGGCTTTATCACAACTAAGTGTGATAAATGGAATTTGCTATTCTGAAGAGGCATTTGAATTCAAAATTTAAGTGCAAGTTCTAGCATTAATATCCTTTCTTATTATTGCTCCACATGGCATCTATTTGATAGGTCCAAGAGTGCTAAAATTTGAAGCTTGATTTTCAAAACCTGAGAGAGTGGAATATTGAGACTAATTCGAGCCAAGGCATTCCCCATAAGTGCAAAGATCATATTGATGAATTTATAGCAACAAGTGATATCTTCCAAGGATTGGAGAATGAAGTCACACTCCAAATGATTGTATGGTTCTCAAAAAATATCTTCATGATGAGGAAATATTTTGAAGATTCCTTAGTGAATTGCAAGCCTTCCCACACATCTAAATGGCCTCCAAGATGGGTCTGCCCTTTATGAATCCCTTTTGATCATCATTGAGGCATGAACACAGATAGATGGTAATGCGATTAGTAACAACCTTTGCTAAGATCCTATATTGAGCTTGGAACATAGTGATCGGTTTTGAGTTTTCAATCCTATTTTTTTCTTCCTTTTTCTGTGAATTAGCTTAATCACCTCTTCACTCAAAAATCTAGGAAGAGTGCCAAATTTCAGGACCTGTTGCCACATCAAAAGTAATGGTTTCACTAAAACACTCTTGAAAGCCTTGAAGAGCTCAATTGTGAGACTATTTGAACCCCGAATTTTACAACAATGTTGAGCATCAAAAACTTCTAAAATCTTTGTTCTATGAAAGGGGAGTCAAGAAGTTGCATGATATTTTGAGGAATTCATTTTTCATCTAATTGTATAGATTGAAGCCATCCAGTCTCACCTTTGAGAAATGACTGCAAGGACACTTCTAGGAGTTGAGTGAACTGGTTGTAAATTAGCTAAGTATTTTCTTTTGTTTAACTATATTCCACCCAATTGTTATCTATCATGTAGGGAATCTCTTTCTTGTGATAGTTCTTTTTAAAGAGCTTATAAACATGTCTTTCATTGGTTTATCATCTTTCCCTGCCCACCAATCCGTGAATAAATCTTCAGGTTCTTTCTTTGAATTTCTTCTTCCTATCTTATTTTGTTTCTATTTCTTTTAGAGACGTCTCGGTTGGAGACGGTAATTGCCATTATTTACTTCCATCTCAAGATGTGAAAGCAGATGATATAGATTTTCCATTCTCACATGTGCAATGTTATCACCTTTTTTTGGGCCCTTGTAAAGGAGAACTTGAGACTGCTTGATAGCTAACTTCTAGCACTTAGAGAAAGAGGTGCAACATCTAAAGGCTTCACTCCATGTCATGGAGATCACCTATGAAATAGAGGGAAGGAAAGAATATAGGGATCCTATTTCTAAGATGTGGCTTTAAAGTGAGAACTATTGGATAGTGATAAAATAAAACAAAGTGCACACATTCAAAAAAGGATGGGGGACCCTTCTTAGAAATCATGTTCTACATCATATAGCTTCTTGCAAGTATAACGTGCTGCAAGCCTTTTGTAGGGAGGAGGTTCCACCAAGAGAAAGTGCACGTCTTTGAACTCCACCAAATCATGGTGTAGCTTAACATGGTGCAAGTCATCTTTCACGATTCCATAAATATCATGCCTCCTTGGGTCCCATGTATTAGACATAACCTCCACCTTATTGATGTCTCAACAAAGGATGTAATTGAAGGGGTAGAGAGCCTAAAGAATGCCATGGAGTGATTTTTTCCATGTGATAATTAGGAGCATATATCAAGGCAATGGTGAGTTAAAGAGGGCCCTTGAAGGATTCAAAAACCAAGTGATGGTTAGGATCCATCACAATACCACCAAGCATGAATGCCATGTTCGTTTACCTACACCACTGCTCCCATGTTGGTGCTATGTGTGTTGGAAGTTAAGATGCATTTCAAGCTTATGAGTGTGGGAACATGCTCCAAATTTTTGCTTCCACATTATCCACAATAAAAAGAGGATGGTTTCCACGTTGGAGGCATCAAGTTATCTTTATAATGGAAAGATTTTGATTAGAGAGGAAATACGTCACCTCTTGATGTGATTGGACCTCACTTTTTGACATGTATATGCCTTTGAAAGAAGATGGCAACCACACATAAAGGAATTGAATTCAAGAGTTAGATATCGAATTGCAAGGTTAACATATGATAATTACATTACAAAGCATTATGCATACATGACTCAGAATCAAGGACAAAGAACCGACTAGTTATGAACAAGCTATGGATTGAAAGTAATGGCAAGAGATAATGAAGGAAGAGCTGAAGGCACTTGATCTGAACCATACTTGGAGCTTGGTACCAGCTCAAGAAGGCATGAAGGCTATATGTCATAAGTGGGTTTAGAAAATTAAAAGGAATTCAGATCGTTCCATTGCTAGATACAGAAGCAAGGATAGATAGATTACAATAAAGCTTTCAGCCCCGTAGCTAAGATGCCAGTATTAGGACTTTGATTGTAGTGGCCACATCAACAAAATGGAGCTTAAATTAGTTGGATATGTAGAGTACTTCCTCAATGGATAGCCTGAGGAAGTAGTCTACATGAGCCACCTGAAGGATTCTTTAGTATGAGGTA
The DNA here is from genome assembly GCA_020310875.1 of Ceratopteris richardii. Classification (NCBI taxonomy): domain Eukaryota; kingdom Viridiplantae; phylum Streptophyta; class Polypodiopsida; order Polypodiales; family Pteridaceae; genus Ceratopteris; species Ceratopteris richardii. The sequence continues at coordinate 3,516 of MU262395.1, read as the reverse complement.
CCCCAATCATGTCTCCAAGCTAAGGAAAGTATTATATGGAATAAAGAAAGCCCCAAGGGCCTAAAATTAGAGATTAGAAAATTATTTATCAAGTCGTGGATATAAAGAAATTGTTGCAGATCAATCACTTTACATGAAGAAGTAAGGAGACAAGATGGTATACATATGCATCTATGTGGATGATTTGATCATAAGAAGAAGTGATATTGCAGGTATAAAAGATATCAAATCAAAGCTAGGAAAAGATTCAAGATATTTCATCTTGGAACACTAAAGTACTTCCTTGGAATAGAGGTGATCTATGCACACAATCACATCTTCTTGATACAAAGAAAATACTTATGGATGTGCTCTATAGGTTTGGTATGAGTAGTTGTAAGCCACTATCTCAGCCCATGGAGCCCAATATAAAGTTGTTTCTAGGTCAAGGAGAGGTTATACAAGATACTACACTATATATAAGCATAATTGGTTCATTGAATCATGCCACATTCAATAGACCTGATGTTGCATATGTAGCAGTTGTACTCTGTCAATTTTTGCATGCACCCACTCATGATTGTCTTATGGAAGCAAGAAAAGTGCTTACATAAATCAGGCACACCATCAACCAAGGTGTGTTTTTTTCTTATGATGATGATCTAACTATCAAAGGTTATATTGATGTTGATTGGGCAGGTAGCAAAGATGATCAAAGTAGTACATGAAGTTATGTTTTCTTGATAGGTACAAAATTGATCTCATGGAACTCTAAGACGTGACCCACTATTCCTCTTTCATCCAGATAAGCTGAGTATAGAGGTTTAGCATTGGCCACATGTGAGATATGATGGCTTAAGAAACTACTTAAGAACCTGGAAGTGGAAGTGAAGGTGTTTCCTCTTCATGGAGATAAAATTTCAAGCATTTATCTAGCTACCAGTCTCATGTTTCATGCAAGGAGAAAGCATATAGAGTCCATTACCACTTCATTAGAGAAAAGGTGATGGCAAAGGAACTAGATATAAGGTATTTGAACACTAAATTGTAGGTTGCAGACATGATGAAAAAGTTTCTTAAAGGTACAAATCGTGGAGGATTCAAGCAAGCAATCAACATAAGAGACATAGGATGAAGCACTGAAGGAAAAGGACTTGAGCTTGAGGGGGGAGTGTTGGAAGTTAGGGTGCATTTAACGCTCAAGAGTGTGGGAACATGCTCTCTGCTTCACCTTCCACATTATGTAAAATCAAACGAGGATGACCTCTATGAGTTGGAGGCATCAAATCAAATCTATAATGGAAAGATTTTGATTAGAAAAGAAATAGGTCACCTCTTGATGTGATTGGACCTCAAGCTTTTGACATGTATATGCTTCTTATTGGTTAAAGAGGTTAGCATGTGATCTTTAAAAACTATAATGAATTGTATTATGACTTAGAGTTGTGGAAATATGTTTCCAAGCTTGTTCCTTGCTTAAGCGCACCCCCTACTAGCTATTCTCTACACATTTTATAGAGATTTCACTTTTACATACTCTATCTCTCTAGATGATGGTTGTAGACCCCTTGATCTTGTAATTGTTGTGTCTCCTTCTGTAATAAAGTAAGTCTATGATCTAAGGGTCCGGGTGGTTCGGACACATCTGAACTTAAGGGTCCCACCGATTTACAAAGATCTAAAATCAGACACCGTCTGGTCACTCATGTATATGGTAAAAGATCTCGAGACTAGACTTAAGGATAAGTCCAAGTGCTATCTTAAATAAGTGCTTGGGGGTTGCCTACGGCTATGTATATAGCTTTATTTATGAGGACAAAATCTTTCCAAAGGGGGGAAGAATGTAATAAAGTAAGTCTATGATCTAAGGATCTGGCTGGTTCAGACAAATCTGAACTTAAGGGTCCCGCTAGATCTGAGAGACCTAGAATGGGACACTCGTTAAGTCTCAATGTTGTGAAGGAAGAGGTCTTGGGTTCAACCCCCATGGGGAGCATGAGGAGAGAGTTTTGCCCAAAGAGCTCTAGAGCCTTCTAACTCAAGTTAACGTGAGTTAACTTGAGTCTAGTGAGACTTACCTCGAGATGCAAGTACACCAACCACTAGTGGAATCTAATGGAAGGTGTTAAGGCAGTGGTCAAGATCACTCCTACCACTAGTAGACTCTAGTGGAAGATATGAAAGGAGTGGAGGAGATTGCACATACACTTGTGGATTCTAGTTACATTTGTGGTCCTCGTTGATTCGAGAAACTATATATATAGGCATAAGGTTGGGAGGAGAGTCATCTCTTTAGCACGTTTAAATGATGACTTAATTACAATAAAACAAAGACACCTTCAATTGCCATTTTATGAAGCAAAAGCATTGGGTACGTCAATATAATCCATGACCATCTTTCCCACATCTATCTGAGTATAAAATATGGTGTCCCATACCACCCTATTTTATACTCAGATAGATGTAGGAAACATGATCATGGATTCTATTGACATGCCCCAATGCTTTTGCTTCGTGGAAATGGGCAATTGAAGGTGTCTTTGTTTTATCCTAATTAAATCATCATTTGAACATGCTAGAGAGATGAGTCTCCTCCCAACCTTATGCCTATATATATATATATATATATATATAGTATATATATATATATATATATATATATATATATATATATATATATATATATATATATATATATATATATATATATATATAATATATAGCTACCTCGAATCACCGAGGACCACAAAATGTAACTAGAGTCCACAAGTGCATGTGCAATCTCCTCCATTCCTTTCATATCTTCCTCTAGAGTCTCTAGTGGTTGGAGTGGTCTCGACCACTTGCCTTTGCACCCTCCACTAGAGTCCACTAATGGTTGGTGAACTCGCCTCTCGAGTTAAGTCTCACTAGACTGAAGTTAACTCATGTTAACTTGAGTTAGAAGGCTCTAGAGCACTCTTGGGCGAAACCTCTTCCCCATGGCCCCCCATCGGGGTTGAACCCAAGACCTCCTCCTTCACAACCTTGAGACTAACCACTAGGCTAAGTGGATCACTTTGTTAAGATAGCACATGGACTTATCCTTAATTCTAGTCTGAGATCTTTTGGCCCTATACATGAGTGACCAAATGGTGTTTGATTTCAGATCTATCTGAATCGGCGGGACCCTTAAGTTCAGATTTTGTTTGAACCAGTCGGAACCCTTATATCAGAGACTTACTTTATTACACCTCATACTCAATCCATTCTACTTATTTTATCTTTTTTGGAATGGTATACAATCTTCTTTAAGTGGTATAAGTCTCGGATCATTACACACACAAACTCAGAGCAATTACTAGAATAGGTTTGTGTAGTAGCTGATATTTTGTGGAAGAGATCGATTTGTCTATTCATTGTAGTCATTGGCACATCATCTAGTGTCCAAATGGAGTGATCTTACTCTTATTGAAAATCTCTCTAAGTTAAGATCCAAGATGCAAAGTTTCATCTTCATTCTTTGGCCATCCTTAGAGAAACTTAGAAAATGTAGAG
>MU262394.1:52500-68649 GCA_020310875.1 Ceratopteris richardii | reverse complement strand
CCCCCCCCCCCCCCCCCCCCCCCCCCCCCCCCCCCCCCCCCCCCCCCCCCCCCCCCCCCCCCCCCCCCCCCCCCCCCCCCCCCCCCCCCCCCCCCCCCCCCCCCCCCCAAAACCCCTTTTCCACAGCTTGCACATAGCGTCTCTATTCCATACGCATTGTCACAACAATTTTTAACAGGTGGTCTTTGCTTCTACAAAGTAGAGATTATGACGCTTTTCTAAGGCATCTATATGTTGATTGCAGGGATGGCGGCCGATGCACAAGGTCGTGATATGGGTAAAGAAGTCCGACAGGAAAGAGGTCGCTGCACAGGCCATGCATATATTGAGATTAAGCAAGGTCATTTCAGAAGTTTGGAGAACGAAGAGTCAATATTCCTGGTTCGGGTCTCAAATTTCTGCATACAGTCGGGGTGCGAAGTCAGTAATCTTCGTGTGTCATGCTCATCGTTTGAGTCATCCCTACCTGTGGACCCGGCGAAACTGAAGAAAATTGATGATGAAGATTGCGCAGTCAATGCGGGAAACCCTATGAAAAGAGGAGAAAGCATTGCGTTTTTCTACGCCAACAGTACACCCTTCAATTTTACAGTATCCTCTGCAACATATGAATGTGACGCATAAGACTAGCCCGGCGCCTATTAGGCAGATTATGGTGTAGAGGAACATATGCGTTGCTGTGAAACTTCGTTTGTTCTAAACGACCGGCTATAGATATTTCAGAACCTCTCTCTCTTTCTCTCTCTCTCTCTCCCTCTCTCTCTCTCTCGTTTTCAACAGGAAGAAAAAGGAGAGCCAGTACTTTTTTTCTTTCCGTGCATTTGTGATCGATAAAGTGTAACTTCAGCTGGCCGTAGTTTGGACGAAAGGAAATCATATGCTCAATGTCAATGTCATTAAGTTTGAAGTCGCCTACTTTGTGTCAAAGCCGCGCATTTACGTTTGTCATTAAGTTTGGAGTCGCCTACTTTGTGTCAAAGCCGCGCCTATAACTCCCTCGGCATTGCTGCCGAGTCCCTCTTACGTTATACGTTCTGACCATTGATCTGCGTTAATAAGCTGGTTTCATCGGCACATGTTATTGTCAAATCGCCATCTCGAAAAGTACGGAAATGTGTCGCATTGAAGCCGACTTGGGTTCAATTTCTTTCCTGGATGATCTGTGGCGTTATATTTGTACATTCAGAATGATGTTTAGTACTCGAAAAATTATCTGCATCCACCTCTGCAAGTTAGTCATATGTCTTGAGTAGGATTGTCTCCAGAACGGGAAAAGCAGATGGTTGATGGGCGTACATGAACATGTGTACGAAGAGGAACAAAAGCGTCGGAGAGTAGGATACAACGCTAGGTCCTTGATCGACAGTGCTGATCTCATGAATTTTTTGGTGTTATGGGCCAGCGCATGTAATCAGCAGAAGCATAACGATCTTGAATTTTCCATACATCCAATGCACCCATCAATAACTCTTACAAATGTCCAAATGAACACGTCAGCTATCACAGTTGGATTTGTACATTTAGATTCATGATTCATATGCATAAATTGCATGCATCTACTTGTGAAAGATAATGCTAAGTTTTAAATAGGTTTCTGTGCAGGAAGTAGGAAAAATATTGGTGCACATTAATATGTGTATGAAAAAGAATACATGCATATTGGAAGGAGAAGGTCGAGAGCCTTACTATCAAAGCTGGATACTAGTACTAGAACAAGATGCAAAAGGTATTAAGATTGATAGTTTACGTTCTTGTCTTCTCTTAAAAGACCCTTGTATTATTCTTCGCAGTTAGCTATGGTATCTACATTAGTCTAGGATCTGATATTACATAAGGAGCGAAAACCATCTAACTAGTCTCCTAATGGCAAAAGCTTTATGGAAGCGAATATAAGAGTCCCTAATGGTCTACCAAAACCTTAAATTTTCTACAAAGTAAATAGTGCTTAAACTTTCTCAATAGATAAATCATTCCAATACCCTTGTGCTCCTTGGTGTAGTTATTCTTCACATTGTTGAATTGTCGACTTGTGTATGCTAGGGAGAAATCCAATTTTCTCATAAGCTAGTTGGGCAAGTACACATCCTAGAATGTAGGTGGAAGCATCCATGCAAATGTGGACGAGCTTATTCTAGTGGGGGACTCTAACTATTGGGATTGACATCAATGTCTTTTTGACCTCCTCAAATGAGAACTTGTAGTATTCGTTCCACTCAAACTAGTTTACTAAGCCATATAGAAGTTTAACAATCATTCTGTACATGTGAATGAATCTTCTATAACTAGCATATGAAACCTTAGAATCTTTACACATTTTTGGCCTAGGAAATTCCACAATTACTTTGGTCTTCTCCTCATAGATGGAAACAAGATGTTCTATAATGAAGTGTCCAAGGATTATTCCTTCATATTCCATGAAAAGACTGTTTTCTAGGTTGATATAGACTTTATTGACACAACAATGAATATACATATACATCAGATTACGTTACATCGACCTCATACCTAGGAATGAGCGAATTAGCATAAAATTCTTAGAAGTCCTAAATTAATTCCTCGAAGACAAGACACATCAATCCTATGAAAGATTTTGTCCCCGAATAGCATCACTCTAAATGCATATATTCCTGAATCCGTTGAAAATGTTAACTTTTGTTGGTCTCTAGGGGCTATGGATACTTGATTCTATCCTATAACATTGCTAGTTTGTTTTTTTGGACCTCGATAAATATCCCTAATTTTAGCTTCAATCAATTTGCTAGTTTTGATGTAAAACCTTAATTTTCCATTGTTTTTGGGAACAATCAGGATAAGGAGACCTATTCGATGTGTTGAGTGTTTGATATTAAGATTGCTTTCAAAATTCATCAATCTAGTTCTATATTTTCCTTTTATAGATTTTGATTTATATATACAACCACTTCTTCACGTGCATATCCTTATTTCTACTAGGCATCCTATGATAATATATCTCAAACATAACTCCTTTAAAATCTTTTTATTACCAAGAAATACATCACTAAATTACCTTCGAGCATTTTGTAACTCCGTTTCCTCTTGTATGTTGAGGTCATTGCAAATTTTTGTGCAAAGGATCTTGCTATTTTCCTATGCCAAGTCAAAGATTTTGGTACTCTCTTTTTTGCCACATGACTTACTAGCGATAACTTCTCTCATAGGATTCTCTGTCTTTATCTAACATTCATCTATAGTGTATTGCTTATAGTTTTATAGGAGTTTGAGGATTGTCACCTTTTCATATTCTGGTTTGTTTGACGTGTTTGATTTATCTCTTTGGCATGATACACAACTTCAATATACGTGGACTTTAATATATATGATATCAAAAGGCCGTCGTTACTCCATGTCAATGTCATTAAGTTTGAAGTTGCCTACTTTGTGTCGAAGCGGCTGATCTAATTCTATCGGCGATGCTGCCGAGTCCTTCTTACGTTATACGTTCTGACAATTAAACTGCGTTAATAAGCTGGTATCATTGGCGCATGTCATTGTGAAATCGCCATCTCGAAAACTACGGAAATGTGTCGCATTAAGGACGACCTGGATTCAATTTCTTTCGTGGCTGATCTATGGAGTTATATTTGTACATTCAGAATGATGGCTCGTACTCGAAAATTATCTGGATTTATTTCTGCAAGCTAATCATAAGTTCCGAGTAGGATTGTCTCCAGATCGGAAAATGCAGATGGTTGATGGGCGTACATGAACATGTGCACGACGAGGAACAAAAGCGTCCTGGAAGGAGAAGCTGAAACCCGAGTTGGAGAAGGGCTAAAACAAAACGCTCATCCCTAGCTTAAAAGAGCTAGGTGTCATTCCCGCACCCCGATCGACAGTGCTATCTGCATCAGTCTACGATCTCATGAATTTTGTGATGTTATGGGCCAGCGCGTGTAATGAGGAGAGGCATAAGGATCTCGAATTTTCTATACATTCAATGGGCCCATCAAGAATTCTTAGAAAATCTCCAAATGAAGACGCAAGCTATCATAGTTGGATTTCTAAATTTAGAGTCATGATTCAGATGCATAAATTTTATGCATCTACTTGTGAAAGATAATGGTAAGTTTTAAATAGGTTTCTCTATAGAAAGTAGGAAATGTACTGGTGTGTATTAATATGTGTATGAAGACAAATAAATTCATATTGGAAGGAAAAGGTTTAGAGACTTACTATCAAAGTTGGATATAGTACAAGAAGAAGATGCAAAAGGTATTAAGATTGATAAAGGTCTAGAGCCTTACTATCAAAGTTGGATATAGTACAAGAAGAAGATGCAAAAGGTATTAAGATTGATAGTTTACGTTCTTGTCTTCTCTTAAAAGACCAATGTGTTATTCTTAGCACTTAACTATGGTATCTACATTTGTCTAGGATCCTATATTACATAGGGAGCGAAAATCATCTAAGTCTCTTAATGGAAAAAGCTTTATGGGAGCGAATACAAAAGTCCCTAGTGGTCTACCAAAACCTTTAGTTTGCTACAAAATAATTAGCACTCAAACTTTAAACCATCCCAATACCCTTGTGCTCCCTAGTGTAGTTATGCTTCACATTGTTCAATTGTCCACTTGTGTATGCTAGGGAGAAATCCATTTTTTGACATAAGCTAGTTGGGCACGTACACACCCTAGAATGTAGATGGCAGCATCCATGCATATGTGGACGAGCTTATTCTAGTGGGGGACTTTAACTATTACGATTGACATCACTGTCTTTTCGACCTCCTCAAATGAGCTCTCGTAGTATTCATTGCACTGAAAGTAGTTGATGAAGGCATATAGGAGTTTAATGATTATTCTATGCATATGAAACCTTAGAATCTTTAGCCATTTTTGGCCTAGGAAATTCCACAATTACACTGACCTTCTCCTGACATGTGGCAACAACATGTTCTAAGATAAAGTGTCCAAGGATTCTTCCTTGGTATTCCATAAAAACACTCTTCTCTAGGCTCATATTCACTTAATTGAAGACTAATTTAAGTGATGACTACATTACATTAGTTATATGTTGACCTTCTACGTAGCAATAAGGGAATTAGCACACACCTCTTAGAAGACCCAAAGTAATTCCTTGAACATAGCACACATCAATCTCATAAAAGGTTTTATGCCGAAAAAGCATTACCATAAAAGCATGTATTCCCCAATTTATTGAAAATGTTAACTTTGGTTGGTCTTTGGGGGCTATGGATACTTGATTGGATCCTATGGACATTGTAAATTAATTTCCAATAACGAGTTCAAGTACATTATTAGTTTTTGCAACTCGATAACTATTTCTAAATTTAGCTTCAGTCACACTACTAGTTTTGATGTTAAAACTTCATTGTCCATTGTTTTTGGGAACACGTATGAGAAGGAGACCTTTTCGATAGGTTGAGTGTTTGATATAAAGCTTGATTTCACAATTCATTAATCTATTTCTATATTTTCTTTGGATAGATTTTGATTTATGTATACAACCACTTCTTCACTTGCATATCTACATTTCTCCTTGACATCCTCTAATACTATATCAGATAATTAACTACTTTCAAATCTTTCTAGTACCAAGAAATACATCACTATATTGCATTTGGACATTTCGTTACTTTGTTCCCTCTTTTATCATGCGCTCATTGGAAATCTCTGTGCATAGGTCCTTGCTAATTTCGTGTGCCAAGTTAAAGATTTTGGTAGCCTCTTTGCTGTCACATGACTTACTAGCGATAGATTCTCTCATAGGCTTCTCTATCTTTATCTTACATTCATCTATAGTGTATTGCTTTATGTTTTTTTTGTGGGACTTTGAGGATTGTCACCTTTTCATATTTTGATTTGTTTGACGTGTTTGATTTATCTCTTTGGGATGATACACAACTTCAATATACGTGGATTCTAATTTTTCCCTAGGTTTAAGGAGTCCTATCTTGGGCAAGTATTCAACATCTGTATATTATTACATGCCATTATTAAGCTACTTCTTGTTCTCTCTCAAAAGAAAAATAAGTGTTCAACATCCGAGTTGTATGATGTATCAATTAAGTCTATAATCTCTCTATTACCTTTGGTCCATTTTCATATCTTTGTTTCCTCTTCACTATCTTTGTCTATTCTTTGACATCAACAAACTCCGAAACTCTAGGAAGCCTTTCATCCATTATGTCCTCATCATGTTTGACTTGTGCCAGAAACATATCATACCCTTCTTCATGTTGAAAACTTTTGTTTTCTTTCTTTCTCTTTAGGAAATAGCATTACCCTAAATGCATATATTCCTCAATCCATTGAAAACTTTTGTTTTTAGCATAAACTTTTGTTGTTCTTTAGGGGCTATGGATACTTGGTCCTATCCTATGGAAACTTTAGATTAATTTTCCAACAACCTATTCAAGTACATTACTAGTTTTTTGGTATTGCATAACTATCCCTAATTTTAGCTTCAATTATTTACGACCACTTCTTCACTTGCATATCCTCATTTCTCCTAGACATCCTATGATAATATATCTCATAACTAACTTTTTAAAGTCTTTTTATTACCAAGAAATACATCACTAAATTCCCTTTTAACATTTTGTAACTTTATTTCCTCTTGTATGTTGAGGTCATTGGAAATCTTCCTGCATACACCCTTGCCATTTTCCTATCCCAAGTCAGAATTTTTGGTACTCTCTTTTTTGGCAGATGACTTACCAGCAATAGCCTCTCTCATAGGCTTCTATATCTTTATCTTACATTCATCTATAGTGTATTGCTTAAACTTTTATGGGACTTTGAGGATTGTCACCTTTTCTTGTTCGGATTTGTTTGACTTTTTTTATTTATCTCTTTGGCATGATACACAACTTCAATATACGTGGACTTTAATTTTTCCCTAGCTTTTGAAGTCCTATTTCAATATACAAAACGTTACCCTAGGGCAAGTATTCAACCTCGGAGCTGTATGATGTATCAATTAAGTCTATATTCTCTCAATTACGTTCGATCGGTTTTCGAATTTGTTGTTTCCTCTTCACTTTCTTCATGTCCTCTTTGACATAACCAAAATCACAAACTCTAGGAAGGCTTTCATCCATCGTGTCCTCATCATGTATCACTTGCGCCATTTACATATCATACCCTTCTTCATCTTGACAACTTTTCAAGTTCTTTTCATTGACGGAGGTATCCAATGTGAAAGAGATTTGTGCCCAATCATAAGTCCCAAAATCATCTTCTAAGAAACACTATATAGGACATTAAAATTTGCTTTTTTTCGAGACTAAAGTCATATTTGTTTGTTTTGTTTCTCTTCTTTTGGAATTTTGCACATGCACGTGTGGTTGAAAATCCATCCAATCTTCCTCATAGGGATTTCATTCATAAGACGGTTTGCTTACAATTCTGACCAACATTATAGTGGTTGGCGTTTTATTTGAGTTGTGGAATATTTGTGTACATGTTGGAAAACATATCTAACTTATGCTTCCACCTTTGTATTGTGGTTACACATCATTACCACCCGAAGATTGGAAAACATTGAATTGTCTCAAGAAAGTGTTGGTGCATGTAGCAAGACAAAATCCTTGAACATGTTCAATGAATTGATTCCACTACTAAGTTCCATCATGTGCACACACATATACTTCCTCATTACTTAAGAGATTGAAAGATATGGCATGTTTATCCACGTTTAAAAAGTTCCATCCGAGAGAATTTCATAAATGTAATGAGTGCCAAAATTCATGAGCAAGTTCGAATCAGCTCCTAAAAGTATGGATGAGGTCTATCAAAGAGAAAAATCCATATGACCAGTCTCCTACAGAAAAAGCTTTATGGAGAAAGTACAAGAGTAACTAATGGTCTACCAAAACCTTAATTTGTAAGAAAATATGTAGGACTCTAATTTTCTTGATACATAAACCATTCCAATATCCATGTGCTCCCTAGTGTAATAATGCTTCACATTGTTCAATTGTGGAGTTGTGTATGCTATGGAGGAATCCATTTTTTGTCATATTCTAGTTGGGCAAATACGCATCCTAGAACGTAGGTGGAAGCATCCATGCATCTGTGGAAGACAATATTTTCAATTGAAATCTAGGTTTGTACACAATACTTCCATTGTCTTAACATCATGAATGATAACAATTTCACAAAAGATCTACGACAATCAAAATTAAATCCCTTCCATGCTCCAATGTGCGAGGACCTTGAATTTTTCTTCCAATATCTTTCCAATCTACAAACACTTCATTGTAGATAAAAACATCATGAAATCCATCAATAACAATGATAGAACCACACACACACACACACACATGTGTGTGTGTGTATGTGTGTATGTGTGTGTGTTTGTGTGTGTGTGTGCATGTACATGTGTGTGTGTGTGTTTGTATGTTTGAGTAGCAATTTACTTCTTATTTTGCTCATCGTAGGAAGACTTGAATAATGGTGTGTGGAAATCTTCTCCTATCCTTTGTATGCTCTTGCACACCAGATAGGGATGAACTATAATGCTCTAATGTGGACATGTGGCCATCATGCACACTCCTTCCCATTGCTCCTTAGCTACCTTCGGATATCCCATGAGCTAGGAACCTTGGCTATGCTTAGCACTTGTCCTACACACACATGTAAAGATCTCTTTGGACCCATGTCTAGAAATACCTTCCCCTTCTAAAGATCATTTTCCTTAATGATCAATCAAGAAAAGTACTTATGAACAAAAGCCTCTAACCAAGTAGAGTCTTTAGCAGTAATCCTCTCTAGGCCACTAGATAGTGCTAGATGACAAAGTTTCTTAACCATTATTGTCTCGTATATAGTATCTTATTTCGAGAGTAGTTTGTTGTGTCACTTTCTTGCAAATAATTAATATGCTCTATTGGGTTATCCTATTAAGAAATATACTTTCCATGTTTACTTACATGAAATATTGTATGGACTTTCCTATCTAGAGGAAGCTTTAATTGGTATGCAACATCATTGAGATTCTTTATTATCTTCCAAGGTCCACAAAACCTTCATGAAATCTAAGTGCACTTGCTTGTGGATAGTGAAGTTGGTTTAGCTGGTACTTAAAACTATATCTCCTTCTTCAAAGTCTCTACGAGATCTCTTCTTGTTTGTATATTCTTTTGCCCTATCAATTGCTTGCAGCATCTTGCATTTAACTATTTATAAACTTCCTTGGAGGTCTCCTAGGCACTTGAAAGGACTAGGAGATTTCTTTGGAATTCATATGGCAATGGGATCTAAACGATTTGTGCCATAATTCATCTCAAAAGCAGACATTACTGTCACTATATGAGGTCTATTACTAGGAAAGCATCCCTCTTCCTTAGGGCCCTCTGTAACCCCACTATGAAGTCCATGGATACACTATCCAAATTGTGATATGTAATATGTAAAGGATGGAAAAGACATGCTATCATAACCCAATCTCGCTTGCTAACCTAACACATAAAGCAATGTTGAACATATGCATGGACATCTTTGGCCAATCCAGTCCACCAAAATGTTCTTCTAATGAGATGAGTGGTCTTGTAAGGACAAGGGTGTTTTGGATATGATATTTGGTTCTATCAGAGTTTTCCAACTTCATGCTTGACACTATGAAGACATGTACTACAATAGCAACCATCACACCTTCTCTTTGATGCCTAAAAAATAAGAACTTCCCCATCCAATCAAGATCCCAATTTCCATTATCTGCAACATGTAGTTCTTGAAACATAAAGAAAGTGCTAGAACTAAAGCTCAAATCTTAGGAGCAGTTTGGACGAATATAATTTTCTACATTCTGAGTAATGATGTGTAGTAGAATTGCATCTTATTCTACCACATACAAGTTACTACATATCACTATAACGTTATCACTTACCTATCAATCATACTTTGGTGTGATTCATATTATTTACAAGAAGTAACCTATTTTTTACACTTTTCTATAGGTTTGCTTTCAATGTTTATGAATGATCGAATGTGTTTAAACTTAAAATATGTTTGTGTCTTGGAAATACAGTGTGAGAAAGGAACCAAACTTATAATAGCTATAATTCTAACTACTTTCATTCTAAATTGAGGTGGCATGACCTCACCCTATGTGAAATTGTGTGGAAAGTGTTTTATTTCAATAGTTAGAATGATTAGCTATAAAACATTCCACATTTCTATAGTGTAGGATTTAGTAAATAGATAGTATAGTTGGATCATTTTGGGTGAAATTTGAGGTATCTTTGATGCTTAAACATTTATATTTTTCCACTAGAATGAGATGTGGTTACTATCAGCATCGGTCCTATATATATTCAACCAACCAAAATTGATGGCCTTCTTTCTCTACATGTGGGTATCCATTTCGTGCGAACACTTTTGCATTAAAAAATTTAGGTTTACTAAGATTTTGTAAAAGTTGAGGTGCGCTTCTTCTATAAAAGTAATGATAGCCACAGGTTTGATAACATACCTAGTCAATTGATTATTTCGATATGTGTTTTCTAAGTTTTTGAATTCCAAATATTCTTAGTCAAATTGTTACCTTGTTCCATTTTGGTCCAAACATATGCATAGTCTTAGAAAAATGAGTGATTTCTCTATCTTGTGTAAGTGACACTTGTTTGAGTCTCATTCCTAGTATCAAGCACAAAGATGATCTTGGACCTTTGATTGGTGCATTAGCAAGTATATTGCATCTTTCTAACAATCGTCAACTCAATTGTTCATAATATAGTTAATTATGTTTTGCAAGGTTTTCCTAAACCTTTAAGACTTTCTTTGGAATTGTCAAGTTTTTGTGGAATTTCAAGTTCTTCCTAGTTCAAGAGTTTCTTACATAGTTTAGAGAGCTTTCAAATTCTTCATCAGGAAATATAGTAGACTAGAAACTGCTTTAAGTTAAAGTAGATACACAAAATATTTATCATAGAATTAAAATAGAGAAAGTTTCTTCAAAAATTGAGTGGGTTCTAGACACAATATCTATCTAGGATGTTTAGATAGAAATGAATCAAGTCATGTATTGAAGGCCTGCCAAAGCTTTTTAAAGGAAAGATATATCAACTCAAATTTTGTGTAATTTACTCAAGCTTCTAATACACTAAACATATCTCGGTCAACACTTATTGTAGTTAAAAGGTTTAAAACTTCAATGATTCATTCAATTTAAGATGTTTAGTGTTGGAAGAAAAAAACATTTATAAGAGAAATAAAGTATTGCTGTTTTTTCTATTGTGATTGCATTTGTTGTCTACATAGTTCTTCTTGTTGATTATGTTGTTATTGTTGTAGCTCTCTCTACTACTTTTGATATGGTCGAGATTTCCCTTCTTGATATGTAGAGCAAGAATCTAAAGTGTGAGAAGATTGGTCTATTCATTCTTAACTGTGATGCTTTCATGATCATCAACGAGAGAGTCACTTACATCTTCAGACTCAACTTACAAGAGGTATGAGTTTAAGATGTGAAAGGTATAGTTGTTTAGCGGCAAAATCAGGGGGGACGCTAAGTCCCTGAATGAAAATGGCAGGGCATGTAAAGCTGGTTTGATGAGGAAGAAAATATAAAATACATTAGTTTGTGAACCCTTTGTGGATGTATTAGTGGTATTATTTATTACTTGGTGGCATTCTTGATTAATTATCCTTGAAAAATTAGAGACTCAACTAAAGACTTCAAAAATTATGCCTCCATATTGATATGGTTTAGTAGTGATGTGTGTGAACACACTTAGGAGTGTGGGTTTTTCCCTCTTTAGAAGGATTTTCTCCCCGATGTTGCATTTGTCTATGTAATCATACATAATAAATTATCTTTTGCACATTCAGTTGGGATTGCACCTAGCATTGTGTGGCCCTTCAAGATTCTTCTTTTTCTTCCTTATGCTCTTAGCATGCTTTTCTAGTTCATTAACTACAAGTCCTATTACACCTACTTTATAGTAGGTTTATTAGGATGATAGAGGTGCATACACATGTATCCACAACATTTTCTAGCAAACATGCCCTTTAAACTCACATTTCCGCATATAAGCAATCAAATATGTTTTGAATACTCTTACCAGATGATATCATGCAATAAAATATGGCGTATAGAGGTTACCTTAACAAATAGTTGGGGAATGAGTATACCAATGAAGGAGACCCAATGAACACTTTCTTTCTAAAGATCAAGAAATTGAAAGATTATTCAAATTTTATTGACAAAGTCATGAAAGATAGTTCACTTACGAAGAGTATTCTTAATGGTCTTCTAGATTCTTATCATAGTTCTGCTTCTTGTCTATTTTTTTGGAGGAAGAGTAAAAGAAGAAGGATAAAGATGACACCAAAGAAGAAAAGCATAATTATGCAAGTATTGTAATGCAAATGAACATGTAATTAGGAGTTCCCCTGAACAAGCTACGATTCATGAAAGAAGAAATATGTGGCAATGGTTACTATAGACTTTTGTGCACCTAAAACAAGGTCTTCCATATCAATCACATGTTCTCACAACAAACGAACCTCGATAACAAAAGGAAAATTATTGATAATGAAAGAATTGTGTTTTCACAAGAGATATCTATGCATTCAACAAAAGCTTTACTTGAAGGTGTAGGAATATAGGGACTTTAAATAAAACACAAAAATTTTAATTTAGCAATCCCTTGAAGGAACCTCATCCTTTAAATGTAGAAAACATTGATATCAATTCTTCCAAAACCTATATGCAAGAACATCATATGAATCATAATCAATCTTGACATTTACTCAAGAAAAGGAAAGCTTTAGTGTGTCAAACCATTAGAGGTGAAGCTGCATTGTCCTCCCAACCATCGCTTTATAAAGATTTTGCATAAGGGGATGGTCTAACGATAACAAGTGTTATCATGTGCATGCACACATAACAACACCCAAACATGCATGTTAAACTTGGGGAGTCTAATCAAAGGAGGTTTGTGAACCACGTGTCTTAGTCTATTTGAGCTAAATCCAATAAGATCAAGTAAATGGCTCTGGAGGGCCTAGAGAGTATTTTAAAGAGGACTCTCCCCAATGCACTTGCTACTTTATAGCAACCCCTTTACCATAAACCCCTTGAAGAACATTTTTTTTCTCAAGAACGCACTTCAAGTTTTAAGCCATTATAATAGGGTAATTGAATGTGCATTCCTTTATCGCGAGAACATGGTTCTCAAAATTGTAATTTTCATCCAAAATAGAGGAGAAATGTATGCAAAATTCAATCTAAAAGGATGGGAATGATATTGGTTTGGTCAAAAGTATTTAAAAGGGTAGATTTGATAGCATCCCTACTAAATTCATTATTTCTTTAGGTGCTATCTAAGCATTTAGATATCTAGCACAAAGATGTGAGATTGATGGGTTCTAAAAATCCTTAATCAAATTTCTTTCTTGGACCATTTTTGGGGCATCCATATGCACAGACTTAGAAAAATGGCTGGATTCTCTATCTTGCATAAGTGATATTTTTTCGAGACTTATTGTTGTTACCAAGCACAAAGCTCGTCCTAGAGCTTTCATTAGCACAATGGCAATTATGTTGCCTTTTACTAGCAATATCTTGAACTATTGTTCATAAATAAATTAGTTATCATTGGGAAGGTTTTCCTACACCTTATAAGACTTTCTTTGGAATTGTCAAGTCTGTGACCAATTCCTAGTTCTTCTCACTTGCAGAGTTCTCCAACACTTTAGAGATCTTTCCAAATCTTCTTTAGTAATTATAGTGTTCTATGAGAAATTCCTTCAAGCAAAATTAGACACTAAATTGGAGACTTCAAAATTTCTTATTCTTGATGAATTCCAGTAGTGATGTGCTAGAACACACTTCAGACTATGGGCTAGTTTTCCCTTCGTTAGAAGGATTTTCCCCCATCTTGAATTGTTGCCTATAATCATAAGGGATCAATTATCCTTTGTACCTCGACTTACTAATAAACCTAGTGTTGTGTGGTTCTCCCTATGATTCTTGCATGATTTTTGAGTTTTAAAAATCCAAACATTGGATTCACACAAAGCCTCCACTTTTTCTAGGGCATGAATAATAACCTTTTAGTCACAATATCAAATCTCATGAAAGTGGGTGAGTATAGTTGGCTCATTAGAATTATCACATTGAAATATGAATTTGTGATTTTTTTGAGCTTTTAAATGCACTATCGCAATTGCTACACATGAAATATTATCCTTTTTCTCAGACATATATACAATTTTTGGTTCTCTATTACAATAGCTTTATCTCTATTACACGTAAGTGAACCTTATTTTGTTTTTCTATTCACATTTTTCACATATAGTGAATTATTTGCATCATGGTATATAGTCATAGGCTATGGATGAAAGCAATGATGTGTTCCAAATTTTGATATTAAGGATAAGTTGCATGGTTCTAACTACCCATTGTGGTCATGCATGCTATGTCATGTATTGTTCACAAAAAGCCTTGTGGAATATTTTGAAAAGTGTTGAATATGTATTCCTAAAATTGTGTATATTGTGATACAAGGTTATGTAGATGGTGTTGAATATTGTGATCATAAATTTCCTAGTCCTACTAGGGTTCTTATTGCACCTACTACAAATAAATTTCTTGGGATGGAAGAAAATGCATAGGCATACGCATAAATCGCTTTGTCTATCAAACATGGCATTGTCCTTGACATTTGTGAAGGTGGAAAAATGAAAGATGCTTGATATGATCTTACCATACTTTATCACACAAGAAATGACTCCCACATATGAGGGGCATACGGGCCCCTATACTGGTGCAAAAACAAAGTACTATTTTTGCCTCGGTGCTGGTATAAGCATCAATATGCCCCTCGGTACTATATCATGGATATGACCATTGGTATGGTAGCCCGTATGAACCTCTATATAAGCATTGATAATTGGCTGGAAATACAGATGCATATACCGGCGCTTAAACCAACGACCAAATTTGGAATGATTTTTTGGGCATAGTGTGTTGTCTCTTGCTGCACCAACATTGGCATAATGTTGTGTAGCAAAAGACAATACAATCTACCAAAAAAAAACTGAGTACATGTACCATGTACTCTAGTGGTTGTTGATCTAGTGTTTAGATGACTGGCAACCAAAACACAATTGGATAAAGCGAAACACTATTAGACACAAAAGAGATGAGCAGATTGAACCATGAACCATGTACAAAATTGTGAAAAAGAGATATATATTACATGAATGAACCATGTACAAAGGTTTGGAAAACCATTGACATATATGAGCCAAATACAAAATGTGGCAAAGCACTACCGTATAGGAACTGAATACAAAACTATGGCGCACCATTGCCATATATAAATGTAATACTAAATTGTGGCAAAGCACTGCCATACATATGCCCAGAGGAATCAAAACCTTTATAGCTAGAGTCCTGGAACAAAGCATATGTGTGAAATGAGACCAATTGACATGATATTTATAAACAAAAACTAAAAACACCAAACCAAGTTTATAAGCACACCTCATCATAGATACTCCCAGAAAATGATTGCATCACATCCCTCACAGTCCTTCAACTGTGTAACCAATCCATGTCAATATCCATAAGCCTCCTCCGTTCGGCTCAAAGGATGACCCACTGGAACTCCTCCTATAAATATGTAAAACATTAGATAAACATAATTGATGTGCTTAATGAAAGCCATTTCAATAATCAAAATGATCAATACAAACTCGTAATGCATAGTGTCTTATCTACCACTACCCAAATGTGATGGTCCAACCATATCTATATGTGTCGTTGCCGCATCTCGCTGCTGATGATATCGGTTAGGAGTATGTTGTTGCTTATCCTCAATCAATTCCCACTCCTCAACATATAACCATATAGGCTTTGATGAGCCTACTCTGAAAGTAGCACGAGCCTCGCACCGTCGATGGGACATCACCTCACATGCCGTGTTCTGAATCCACTATAAGGTGATAGTAGGACGCCTAGGTGCTAGTCGATACTCTTGATAGATCGACTCTGTGATATAATTTTTTGAATCTTTATCCTGTTAACTCCATTTCAACATGACAGAATTTCCAAACTCTATGCAGCAAAGCTATCAAATGCGCTGACACATTGACTTGTTGGCCGCATCCATCACCGAAGTTCCATAATGTATATGATATATCTTGGAGTTGT
>MU262394.1:0-50000 GCA_020310875.1 Ceratopteris richardii | reverse complement strand
AGTATTCCTCAAATTGGATCTTGAAAAATAGCTAAGGATGCTTGGGATACACTTAACACTTTATACTAGGGAAGGAATGAGGCTCGTGTTGTTTACCTCTAAAAACAATTCGAGAGTGGGAACATGAATGAAGAGATTCCATGGATAGCTTTCTAAAAAGATCAAAGATTTAAAGAAACAATTGATTTGTGCTGATGAAGTCTTTCCTAAAGGTTCACTTGTGCAAACTATTCTAAATGGTCTTCCCAATTCATATCAGAGTATTGCTTCTACTCTTCATTTAATGAAGAAAGGAAATCCAAATGCCTTAACATTTGAGGAATTACTCTTTGTTCTATTACAAGAAGAGCAGTCTAGACACAACAAGTCCATTATGTGTGTTGAAGATTAAGCTTTCTTGGTTAGTCAGAAGGGCAAACACAGATGGAGCTCTTCTACTAGTAAGAAAAAATTTGCTAATTTTGCACAATCAAAGAATGATGACAAAGATGAGAAGAAAATAGAAAAGCAAAATTTGTTTTCAAAATACTATAAAGGAAATGATGAAATCATAAAGAGTTGTCCAAAAGTGGCTACTAAAGAGGCAAGGAAGAAAGAGGCTAGAATGGTTCTTGTAGAGGCCGCTACACCCAAAATAAAGTTCACTACTCTTATGGAGAATGAAGAATGGGCATTTACCACTTTTTGTAGTTTTGACCCATCTTCTCATGAAGAATGTATGTTTGCAGTAGACTCACATGTTTGGCACTTTGATAGTGGGGCAACCAAACATATTACCTCGCAGCACAATGTCTTCACTTCACTCAAGCCTACCCCTACAAATAATACTATTACATGTGCCAACAACTCCTCTTATCCTGTCATGCGAGTTGGTAAGTTCATGCTGACTAGTACTGATGCTAGTTCTTTTACATTGTCTCATGCTTTATTTGTGCCATGGATCAAGAAGAATCTGTTATTATTTTTAGCTTTAACCAAGATTGGCTTGGTTGTGAAATTTGTTGATGACATATGTGCAGCTCATGATCTATCAAATGGTGATGTCATTATTGCTTCTGATATTTTATGTTGTGGGTTGTATAAGCTCACAGACTATGAAAAATATGTAAATGATTTAACATGTACAGTACATGATTCTCAGGCTTTGTTAGATGCAGAGCTTTGGTATGCACGCTTTTGTCATCTAAATTTTGCTAGTTTTCTACGCTTGCAAAAATATGAAATGGTGTCGTCTCAGCCCAAACTCAAGGCACCTTGTAATGGAAAAGAAAGATTAGAATTAATAGAAAAAGTGGACTAAAAAATGGCTTATTGTTTTTTTTTCTTTCAGTGATTCAAAGTGTTGAAGGATTACAATGGGAGGGCATGTTGGGAGGTTTCAAACAAAGAAGACGTTCACAAATAGCAGAAAATTATATTCGGTGAGACACGGGTCGCTATTCAGATATTGTTCTGTATATCAATTAATCCATGATGAACGTGAAAAAGGTTTATCCTTTCTTCTACTTTCTACTTTCAGAAAGGCAAGGCTCGAAATACCATAACAATAATAGATTGGAAAAATTCTTGGTAACTATTATAATATTTTTCATCGGATTCCAAGTTCACTTTTCTAATAATGGTCGAATTCAGCATTTATTTAGTTGTGTGCTGGAATGCAGCGACAAAGCGATGGGATCGTGACTCCAAATTACGGTCGGTCATGGCAACATACGAAGTATTTAATTTATAATCAGCTCGTATTGCTCTTTAGACGGTATACATTTCAAGTCTTTCAGAGGTAGAAGAACACAGAAGTTTGCAGTGTTTGTCGGTCGCTTGAAGCATGGCTCGTAGTGTCGCTGCTCTTTGTTCATCATTTGTCTCAGTTCTCATACTCAGTCCAGCTTTCAGGACTGGTAAGCTCTTGAATGTAGATAAGTCTGGGTAAACGGTTTCTTTTTTTTTTTTTTCTCCTTTTGGTCCCCCCCCCCCCCCCCCCCCCCCCCCCCCAACACCCTTTTCCACAGCTTGCAGATAGCGTCTCTATTCCATACGCATAGTCACAACAATTTTTAAGAGGTCGTCTTTGCTTCTACAAAGTAGAGATTATGAAGCTTTTCTAGTAAGGCATCTATATGTTGATTGCAGGGATGGCGGCCGATGCACAAAGTCGTGATATGGGTAACGAGGTCCGACAGGAAAGAGGTCGCTGCAAGGTCATTTCAGAAGTTTGGGGAACGAAGAGTCAATATTCCTGGTTCGGATCTCAAATTTCTGCATACATCGGCACATGTTATTGTGAAATCGCCATCTCGAAGAGTACGGAAATGTGTCGCATTGAAGCAGACTTGGGTTCAATTTCTTTCCTGGATGATCTGTGGCGTTATATTTATACATTCAGAATGATGTTTACTACTCGAAAAATTATCTGCATCCACCTCTGCAAGTTAGTCATAAGTCTTGAGTAGGATTGTCTCCAGAACGGGAAAAGCAGATGGTTGATGGGCGTACATGAACATGTGTACGAAGAGGAACAAAAGCGTCGGAGAGTAGGATACAACGCTAGGTCCTCGATCGACAGTGCTGATCTCATGAATTTTTTGATGTTATGGGCCAGCGCATGTAATCAGCAGAAGCATAACGATCTCGAATTTTCCATACATCGAATGCACCCATCAATAACTCTTACAAATCTCCAAATGAACGCTTCAACTGTCACAGTTGGATTTCTACATTTAGATTCATGATTCATATGCATAAATTGCATGCATCTACTTGTGAAAGATAATGCTAAGTTTTAAATAGGTTTCTGTGTAGGAAGTAGGGAAAATATTGGTGCACATTAATAGGTGTATGAAAAAGCATGCATATTGTAAGGAGAAGGTCGAGAGCCTTACTATCAAAGTTGGATACTAGTACTAGAACAAGATGCAAAAGGTATTAAGATTGATAGTTTACGTTCTTGTCTTCTCTTAAAAGACCCTTGTATTATTCTTCGCAGTTAGCTATGGTATCTACATTAGTCTAGGATCTGATATTACATAAGGAGCGAAAACCATCTAACTAGTCTCCTAATGGCAAAAGCTTTATGGAAGCGAATATAAGAGTTCCTAATGGTCTACCAAAACCTTAAATTTTCTACGAAGTAAATAGTGCTGAAACTTTCTCAATAGATAAATCATTCCAATACCCTTGTGCTCCTTGGTGTAGTTATTCTTCACATTGTTGAACTGTCGACTTGTGTATGCTAGGGAGAAATCCAATTTTTCTCATAAGCTAGTTGGGCAAGTACACATCCTAGAATGTAGGTGGAAGCATCCATGCAAATGTGGACGAGCTTATTCTAGTGGGGGACTCTAACTATTGGGATTGACATCAATGTCTTTTTGACCTCCTCGATTGAGAACCTGTAGTATTCGTTCCACTCAAACTAGTTTACTAAGCCATATAGAGGTTTAACGATCATTCTGTACATGTGAATGAATCTTCTATAACTAGCATATGAAACCTTTGAATCTTTACCCGAGTTGGAGAAGGGCTAAAACAAAAGCGTTCGGCAAGGAGAATAGGATACAAAACGCTCACCGCTAGCTTAAAAGAGCTAGGTGTCATTCCCGCACCCCGATGGACAGTGCTATCTGCATCAATCTACGATCTCATGAATTTTGTGATGCTATGAGCCAGCGCGTGTAATGAAGAGAGGAAGGATCTCGAATTTTCTATACATTCAATGGGCCCATCATAAATAAATTAATTGTCATTGGGAAGGTTTTCCTACACCTTATAAGACTTTCTTTGGAATTGTCAAGTCTGTGACCAATTCCTAGTTCTTCTCACTTGAAGAGTTCTCCAACACTTTAGTGATCTTTCCAACTCTTCTTTAGTAATTATAGTGTTCTATGGGAAATTCCTTCAAGCAAAATTAGACACTAAATTGGAGACTTCAAAATTTCTCCTTCCCTATTGATGAATTCCACTAGTGATGTGCTAGAACACACTTCAGACTATGGGGTAGTTTTCCCTTCTTTAGAAGGACTTTCCCCCATCTTGAATTTTTGCCTATAATCATAAGGGATCAATTATCCTTTGTACCTCCACTTAGTAATAAACCTAGTGTTGTGTGGTTCTCCCGATGATTCTTGCATGATTTTTGAGTTTTAAAATCCAAACATTGGAATCACACAAAGCCTCCACTTTTTCTAGGGCATGATTAAAAACCTTTTAGTCACAATATCAAATAATCTTTAAATACGTGTGTCTATACATGTATGTATGTATATCTGTGTATGTAATATGTATGTGAGTATGTGTTTGCATATGTGTGTATGTATGTATACATATGCATGTGTGTATGTATATGTGTGTGTGTTTTTAATATGTATGCATGTATATGTGTGTATGCATATGTGTGTGCATGTATGCATGCATATGCATGTGAGTATGCATATGTGTGTAGGTATATGCATATGCATGAATATGCATGTGTGTATGTAATATGTATGTGAGTATGCGTATGCATATGCATGTATATGTATGTATGCATATGCATGTGTATGTATGTATGCATATGCATGTGTTTATGTATATGTATGTGTGTGTACATGTATGTATGTATATCTGTGTATGCATATGCAGGTGAGTATGCGCATATGTGTGTGTATGTATGTATGCATGTGCATGTGTGTATGTAATATGTATGTGAGTGTATGTATATATGTGAATAAACTAATATATATATATATATATATATATATATATATATATATATATATATATATATATATATATATATATATATATATATATTTATTTATATATATGAGTGTGTTTGTATATGTATATATGAATGCACGCATGCATATGCATGTGTGTATGTAATATGTATGTGAATTTGTGTATGTATATGTGTGTGTATGTATGTATATCTGTGTATGTATATTTATATGCATGAAAATGCATGTGTGTATGTAATATTTATGTGACTATGTGTTTGCATATGTGTGTGTGTGTATGTATGCATATGCATGTGTGTATGTACACATGTGTGTGTACATGTATGTATGTATATGTGTAAGTGTGAGTGTGTGAGTGAGTGTGTGTCTGTGAGAGTGTGTACATATGTCTGTTAATATATGTATGCATATGCATGTATACGTGTGTGTACTTGTATGTATATATGTCTCTGTATGCATATGTGTGTGCATGTATGTATGCATATGCATGTGTGTATACATGTGTGTGTATGTATATGCATATGTGTGTGTATGTATGAATGCATATATGTGTGTATGTATATATTCATATGCATGTGAGCATCCATATATGTGTGTATGTATATGCATATGCATGAATATGCATGTGTGTATGTAATATGTATGTGAGTATGTATAAGCATATGTGTGTATGTATGTATGCATATGCATGTGTGTATGTATATATCTTTGTGTGTACATGTATGTATGTATGTTTATGTGTGAGTGTGTGTGTGAGTGAGTGTGTGTGTAAGTGTGTATGTATGTGTGTGAATGTATGTGTGCATATCTATGTATACATGTGAGTGTGTGAGTGAACGTGTATATGAATATATGTGTATGAAATATGTATGTGAATGTGTATGTATCTCTCTCTCTCTCTCTAACTCTTCCATCCCTCTCTCTCTCTTTCATCTCTCTCTCTCTCTCTTGCTCTCTCTCTTTCATCTCTCTCTATCTCTCTCTCTTTCATCTCTCTCGCTCTCATCTCTCTCTCTCTCTCTCTTTATGGTTCTTTAGATCTCTCTCTCTCATCTCCCTCTCTCTCTATCTCTCTCTCTCTCTCTCTCTCTCTTTCATCTCCGTCTCTCTCTCTCTCTTTCATCTCTCTCTCTCTCTCTCTCTCTCTCTCTCTCTCTCTCTTTCTTTCACTCTATGCCAATAGAGAACAAAACCATCACTAACATCGATGTAATTCTTTTGATCATTGTTGTCAATGTCCACATAACATTGTCCTTCGTTGAATTCTAAATAATCGATGCCAAAAAGCTCCCCAAAACTAAGGAGAAGAGAAATTATAAAAGAGAAAATACAGAAAAAGAGAAAGGGTGCTAGAGTATGTGTGATACTTACCAAAACTCAAGATCTAGAGAAAGAGAGAGGTGTGTGTAGATCGAGAGAGAGAGAGAGGTGCATTGTCGTAGAGAATTTGATCTCTATGTCTTTTGGAAGGACATAGAGTACATTGGGGAGCCAAGGGGCTAGCTTGGAGAAAGGCCGACAATAGTGAAATGAAGCTCTTCCTAAGAAGAAACACCTATGATGACTCCTTAATGTAGTTTTTTTCGTGTCATCCTGCAAGTAATCTTCTCTATGACATGTATATAGCCAATCACCTAGAATTGAATAGAAGTGAAAGAGCATTCTTTCTCTACTTGTAAGAATACTTATGATGATTGACTAGAGCATCTTCTGGTGCACTTGAGGCTTTTCATCAGAAATGATGAGTATGAGGAACAAGAAGAAGAACAAGAAATTGACCAAGTCTTGCTCCTCATAGCTCTTCATAGGAGTTTCTTCCTTCTCCCATTTGTAGTTCGTCATGTTGTCATCTTGTTGTAACTAAGTGATGTGGAGATATGGTTGATGCACTTTTATTTGTGGTTTCTGGCATCTGTACAGAATTAACGGGCCCCCTGAATATGAATGGAAAAGGAAATCCCTACCTTAGGGTCTACCCACTGAAGGAGATGTCCACGATTGCATCAAGCTACCAAAGGTAATTTCTACCTCAGCTTTTCATACTGAGTGTGCAGTAAGATTTGAACCTCCTAATCTTAGGTTGGTATAGCTGAGGAGATTGTGGGATGGATTACACCATGCAGATGTAACAATCTAGAGTTCTATCTCGAAAGTAGAGGGCATGTAGTAAACAATGTACTAGGTGTGTGAGTATGCATGGCAGCACATGCATGAGCCCACGGTGAGAAGGACCTCTCTTGAAGTATTTGGAACCATCGCGAATATCAGCCATATATTAAACTATCTCATCGGCAAAGAAAAATTTTGATGGTAGATACATCCGAGTGTGATCAACCTACAACTCAGATTTTCTCAACGATTCACTTGTCTGTTGCGTTTTCTATTCTGCAATTCAAGCAGAAAACCGATAGAGAACTTCCAAACTCCCTTTTCGTTTGGCACATCAATTTTCCTGTCTTGATATCCAACAAGTTTGAAGGAGATGAACCCTGAGAAGTTGACACATAAGAGTTATGAGGCCCTTAGTGGTGGATTAGAGCTTGCATTGGATTCATGTAAAGAGATAAAGGTGTGGTTGTGCTTCTACGGAGTTTCAGGCACAGAGCTCTATGCTGCAACCTTCTTGGATTGAGGTTTCATCTCTAAATCAGAAGGCACATATAGAGGAAGAAGGAGACGGAGGCCAATCGATGTGGATCTCAGGAGTCAAGATATACGAGGAGGGCTTAGATGCATTACTTCGGGCTATATTAGCTAGCAGGGAAAGGAAGATTGGAAGGACAATTGATCTCTGGATTACCCCGATGCCTTCATCTCCAACTCTCTAACATTGACACTAGGATAATTGCAGTTGCTCTATGCTCCATTTTGAAAGATTACTTCGGATTCGAACATCAAATAAGCTTCCAACATTGATGCTTTGTCCATGTAATCGTGACATATTCAACAAATTCGGTCATCCCGGACTATCTTCATTACAAATCTCACAAGGTTTACACTCTATGATACTCTTCTACTATGATATTTCCGGATTTCTTGTGCTCTATAGGAGACTGCGCTCAATGATGAAGAATTGTGAAATTGATTATGAGAACTTTTGTTTTTGATCCAGGCTGTCTAACATCAAATGATTAGCTTATTATGATGATATACACGCTTTACCATACATTGGAAATCTTCTGACAACCGATCTGGTTTTTGTGACGATTATGACAACGTTCAGAAGATGTTCTGATAACGAAGTTCTCGGTGGATGATGATGAAGGGAGCATGATATGTTTAGAGAGCTGCTCTGAACATCTATCAAGGCTCTGTTGCATATTTTGATTTGCACTCCATGGATGAAATCCATGGAGTGTTCTGTTTGATTGCAAAAACACTCCATTTGTTGCTCTGTCAAACTGTTTTCAAACCTATGCCATGACCTTTATGAAAAGGATTTAAATGTGCAAAACATATTCTCTTCCACTTGGTGTGACACACGTGACAATATCTCCTATGTGCATCCACTGCATCTGTTTAGATTTTCATGCATCTAGAGTTCGCTATCGCTTAGATGATGAGATTGATGTATTAGGATTGATTTGATGAACTCAATTGGAAAGAAATTTGCACAAGCACGATAAAAAAGAACCTACTCAACGAGTTTATACAGGTATACTTCTCCAATTTCTATTTGCAACTTGTCTTTTACGGCGACGATCAAATGAGAGGAAGAAATAGATATATTACTATGTGAATCACATATGTATGTTTCGGTGCTTTCAGTAAATTTAAATTTATACAATATGGCTAATCAACTCGAAGAGCAAAAAATATGGAAAAAAATTGATTCAATCAAAATGGATTGAGGCAAATTCAATGGAACTAATGCTACTACGTACCTTTAGTATTACGAACCGCTTATCAAACAATACGGTCTACCTCAGGATCATAAAAAAGATACATTTATACGTATTTCCCATGGGTTTACCAGAGAAAGAATTCAACTTAGAGTAGTCCTACCTAATATGACTTGGGCAAACTTTAGAACCCAACTTCTTCCTGAATTCTCACATGAGGGTTATAGTAAGAATAATAGGGCTACATTTATGAGATGGGTAGGAACTACTAAAACTGATCAACATATAACTCAAGGGTTAATTGAAGTTGATGTTAAGTTTAACCAAATACGTTAAACAGACGGAACAGCCTTAGAGCCAGATAAATTACGTAGTTTTGTAAGCATGCTAGTTGTATCTCTTACACACGAGCTTGAACCTATGCTCGAGGATAAAACAACTACTAGTGGGTTAATTGGCTATTGGGAAAACGTACGAGCGGTTGTCCATAGGGTAGCTCAAAGTCAAGAGCGCAATCAGATGCAAACTCCTTGTTTAAATGATAGAGATGAGCTAGTTAAAATAGAAAATGATCATACTTCGCAAAACCTTGGTAAGAATGAATCAAAAATTTCTATTTTGAAAAATGCATTTGAATCAATAGCTAAACATATGCAGACTTTCACAATTGAAATGGCAACCATGAAAAGTATGCAAGAAATTAGACTGAGAGAACAACAAATACGGAGAGAGCTAGAGCAAAATCCTAGGACTCAAATGCCAAATAGGAGAACATTTAATCAAGCCCGTAGATGCCTCTGGTGTGATGAAGTTGATCACCCACAGTGGACATGTAATCTATTTAAGGAGGCTTGACATAGGAATTGGGTCACTAAGGTTGATCGGAAAATCTGTGATTATGTGACCAGAAGAGCTTTGGCAACAAATTATGGTAAAGGGGGTATGAAGAATTTCTTTGAAGCCTCTACAAGTCAAAATACATATGCATGTAGGCTTGAAAGTGATGATCCCAATTGTGAATTTTGGAATCATGTACATGATGTTGCTAGCAGGGGGAAATTACCAGTTGAGTCCTTGTATGCCACAAGCTCTGATATCCATGCAAAGACATGTTGGAGTGAACTAGTTAACATGTTCTCTGTCTATGCTCACCAGATTAATATAGATGAAAAGAGAAAGTGCGATGAAGAGGGGCAATCTCAGCGTTCTTCTCTCCACTGATATTTTTGAGTGATCAAAAGATTGTGATTGGGGATAGATTGTGATTGAGGAAACGCTACAGCTTAGATGCATTACTTCGGGCTATAAGCTAGCAGGGAAAGGAAGATTGGAAGGACAATTGATCTCTGGATTACCCTGATGCCTTCATCTCCAACTCTCTAACATTGACACTAGGATAATTGCAATTGCTCTATGCTCCATTTTGAAAGATTACTTCGGATTCGAACATCAAATAAGCCTCCAACATTGATGCTTTGTCCACGTAATCGTGACATATTCGACAAATTCGGTCATCCCGGACTATCGTCATTACAGATCTCACAAGGTTTACACTCTATGATACTCTTCTACTATGATATTTCGGGATTTCTGGTGCTCTATAGGAGACTCCGCTCAATGATGAAGAATTGTGAAATTGATTATGAGAACTTCTGTTTTTGATCCAGGCTGTCTAACATCAAATGATTAGCTTATTATGATGATGTACACACTTTATCATACATTGGAAATCTTCTGAGAACCGATCTGGTTTTTGTGACGATTATGACAACGTTCAGAAGATGTTCTGATAATGAAGTTCTCGGCGGATGATGATGAAGGGTGCATGATATTTTTAGAGAGCTCCTCTGAACATCTATCAAGGCTCTGTTGCATATTTTGATTTGCACTCCATGGATGAATTCCATGGAGTGTTCTGTTTGACTGAAAAAACACTCCATTTGTTGCTCTGTCAAACTGTTTTCAAACCTATGCCATGACCTTTATGAAAAGGATTTAAATGTGCAGAACATATTCTCTTCCACTTGGTGTGACACACGCGACAATATCTCCTATGTGCATCCTTTGCATCTGTTTAGATTTTCATGCATCTAGAGTTCGCTTTCGCTTAGATGATGAGATTGATGTTTTAGGATTGATTTGATGAACTCAATTGGAAAGAAATTTGCACAAGCACGATAAAAAAGAACCTATTCAACGAGTTTATACAGGTATACTTCTCCAATTTCTATTTGCAACTTGTCTTTTACGGCGACGATCAAATGAGAGGAAGAAATAGATATATTACTATGTGAATCACATATGTATGTTTCGGTGCTTTCAGTAAATTTAAATTTATACAATATTGGCTAATCAACACGAAGAGCAACAAATATGGAAAAAAATTGATTCAATCAAAATGGATCGAGGCAAATTCAATGGAACTAATGCTATTACGTACCTTTAGTATTACGAACAACTTATCAAACAATACGGTCTACCTCAGGATCATAAAAAAGATACATTTATACGTATTTCCCACGGGTTTACCAGAGAAAGAATTCAACTTAGAGTAGTCCTACCTAATATGACTTGGGCAAACTTTAGAACCCAACTTCTTACTGAATTCTCACATGAGGGTTATAGTAAGAATAATAGGGCTACATTTATGAGATGGGTAGGAACTACTAAAACTGATCAACATATAACTCAAGGGTTAATTGAAGTTGATGTTAAATTTAACCGAATACGTTAAACAGACGGAACAGCCTTAGAGCCAGATAAATTACGTAGTTTTGTAAGCATGCTAGTTGTATCTCTTAGATACGAACTTGAACCTATGCTCGAGGATAAAACAACTACTAGTGGGTTAATTGGCTATTGGGAAAACGTACGAGCGGCTGTCCATAGGGTAGCTCAAAGTCAAGAGCGCAATCAGATGCAAACTCCTTGATTAAATGATAGAGATGAGCTAGTTAAAATAGAAAATGATCATACTTCGCAAAGCCTTGGTAAGAATGAATAAAAAATTGCTATTTTGAAAAATGCAATTGAATCAATAGCTAAACATATGCAGACTTTCACAATTGAAATGGCAACCATGAAAAGTATGCAAGAAATTAGACTGAGAGAACAACAGATACTGAGAGAGCTAGAGCAAAATCCTAGGACTCAAATGCCAAATAGGAGAACATTTAATCAAGCCCGGAGATGCCTTTGGTGTGATGAAATTGATCATCCACAGTGGACATGTAATCTATTTAAGGAGGCTTGACATGGGAATTGGGTCACTAAGGTTGATCGGAAAATCTGTGATTGTGTGACCAGAAGAGCTTTGGCAACAAATTATGGTAAAGGGGGTATGAAGAATTTCTTTGAAGCCTCTACAAGTCAAAATACATATGCATGTAGGCTTGAAAGTGATGATCCCAATTGTGAATTTTGGAATCATGTACATGATGTTGCTAGCACGGGGAAATTACCAGTTGAGTCCTTGTATGCCACAAGCTCTGATATCCATGCAAAGACATGTTGGAGTGAACCAGTTAACATGTTCTCTGTCTATGCTCACAAGATTAATATAGATGAAAAGAGAAAGTGCGATGAAGAGGGGCAATACAAATGTACTACTAGGGCTAGAAAGGAGAGTGAGTCTAACGAATAAATTAAGAAACCACCTAGAACAGAGCCAAGTCAAGAAACTAAACAACAAGAGCAGGATAAGAAACCTCAAAACAAAGGAAAAGTTAAGAAAGTGGTGGAAAACTTGGAAAAAAAGCAACAAATGAAGACAAAAGTCAAGAAAAAACCAATGAAACTCAACCTATGTGAGAAAAGTATTAAAGAAGAAAAAGCAAGAAAGAAACCACCTACTTTCTGATTGATATCTCAAATAGAAAAATAGATAGACATTTGGAAGGTAATAGATGAGAAAATTAGGAAAGCATAAGTGACTATGACATTAGAAGAATAATTAGCTTTTTAATGCACAGATGTTAAAGAAGATTTTATGAGTATAATAAAGAGACGGAGAGAACCAGTTGAATATAAGATTGAGGATATCAAAATGGAAGAGAGAAAAGAAAATGATGAACATAAAGTTAGTACCGTTCAAATCAATGAATCTGAATACCATAATCCATTGGAGCATAAGAATTATTTGGGACCACAGATTGGAGAAGTAGATAAAGGAAATGGATACCCAGATAGTAACTTTACTCAAAAACATTAGGCTAGAGGAACTACAAAAAACATCGTAAAGATTGGAAATAATAATAAACCACATATAGCTTTAGTAGATTCAAGATCTAAAATAAATGTTGTCTCAAGGGAGTTGTACAATGGGGGAAAATGGCCTATAGATAGAGACCATGGGTGGAAGATGAAAGCAGCTAATAATGCTTTTGGATATTTATTTGGTGCATGTGCAAATGTTCCAATGATTATTGGAGATATTATAGAGGAGCATAACTTCTATGTTCATGATGATTGCTCATACCCAATTATTTTGGGACAACCATTCATTTGTGAACAAAGAATGGAAACCAAATTTCTTGATGATGATAGTTCTTTCGCTAGAATTTATTCTTCTGATGGCCTAAAATCTGTTCAATTTATGACAATTTGTATGAATTATTCTTGCAACCGTAGGTCCTTAAGGAAAACCCCTTTGGTACATTTAGATCAAGATTTTGAGTGAATGCCACTGTTGAGGGAGATGACGGTGGAATTTGTTATGATAACTTGCAAACTCTTGTACATAATTTAGATAAGATTTTTGTTTATTTTCCATCTTCTACTTTAAATATTTTGTATTTCAAACGAATTCCTAAAAAACTCATAAAAAAATATGAAAAACATTTAAAAACCAAAGGATATCTGTTATGTGATGAAAACATTGAATCCACTCATTGTTTCTCAACACTTGAAGAACTAGAAATATGTTGTAAAAATAGTTCTAATTCCCATATTCTCCTATCTTCACTTGATGAGTATGCATTAATTCAAGAATATGTTTGTTATATTGATATAGAATATGAAGCTTTAGTGGACAGAAAATATAAAATTGTTAGTAAGAAGGTTAAACCAGTAGCACATCCACTCCCTAAATTTAGTGATGAAATTATAAAGAATGTAAGTCATGAGCCAATCCTTAGAGATCCAAAAAATATTGAAAATGTATTTACTAAAGAATCATTAAAACAAATAAAGTTAGATGCTAGTGGTTTGCTTCTTCTAGCAGAAAAAGAGTTTTTTTTAGAATTATTGAGCAACATGGAAGAGCATTTTCTCTTGTGTCTATAGAGATAGGATGTGTGCAAATCCTAGGATAGTTTTTCCGATGATTATTTTTACTATTCCCCATATTCCTTGGAATTTGCGCCCTATTCTAGTACCTAAAGCTCATCTTCTTGAGTTGGTTAGATTGCATAAAGAGAAAATCAATATGCATATTCTAGAATCTTCTTCAGCTCCCTATTCAAAAGATTGGTTTATTTTGTCCAAGAAGAATGGAAAACTTCAGTTTATCGAAGATCTTCAGCCAGTTAATAATGTGACCATTCAAAATGTGGGTATAAGTCCATATGTGGATGCATTTGTGGATGCTTTTAGAGGCAATTCTATTTATTCAATGGGAGATCTCTATTCTGGTTATGACCAATTCCAATTGGAACTAGAAAGTAAAGAAATTACCACAACCAAAATGCCTCTTGGATTGGTTAGGATGTGTAGTTCTTCCTAAGAAGCTCTTCCTAAGAAGAAACAGCTATGATGACTCCTCAATGTAGTTCTTTTTGTGTCATCCACCAACTAATCTTCTCTTTGACATGCATATAGACAATCACCTAGAAAGAACAGCAGTCAAAGAGCCTTCTTTCTCTACTTGGAAGAATCCTTATGATGATTGACTAGAGCATCTTTTGGAGTAGTTGGGGCTTTTCATGAGAAATTATGATTATGAGGAACAAGAAGAAGAACAAGAAATTGACGAAGCTCTTGCTCCTCATAACTCTTCATAAGAGTTTCTTCCTTCTCCCATTTGTAGTTCATCATGCTGTCATATTGTTGTAACTAAGTGATGTGGAGATGCGCATGATGCATTTTTATTTGCGGTTTTTGATATCTGTACAGTATCAATGGGCCCCCTAAATATGAATGGAAAAGGAAATCCCTACCTTAGGTTCTACCCATTGAAGGAGATGTCCATGTCAGCATCAACCTACCAAAGGAAATTTCTACCTTTACTTTTCGTACTGAGGTAGTAGATTTGAACCTCCTAATTTTTTCCACATTCGTTTAGCTAAGGAGATTGTGGGATAGATTACATGATGCATATGTAACAATCCAGAGTTCTATCTAGAAAGTAGAGGGCATGCACGAACAATGTACTACGTGTATGAGTATGCATGGCGGCACATGCAGGAGCTTGCAGTGGGAAGGAAGTATCTCGAAGTATTTGGAACCATCATGATTATGAGCTACATATTAAACTATTTGGTCGGCAAAGAAAAATTCTGATGGCAGATACATCAAAGTGCGATCAACCTAAAAGTCGGATTTCTCAACGATTCACTTGTCCGTTGTGCTTTCTATTGCACAATTCAAGCAAGAAACCGATAGAGAACTTCTGAACTCTCTTTTTGTTTGGCAAAATCGATTCGCCTTTCTTGATATCCGACAAGTTTGAAGGAGATGAACCCTGAGAGGTTCACACATTAGAGTTATGAGGCCGTGACCGGTGGATTAGATCTTGCATTGGATTCATGTAAAGAGAGAAAGGTGTGACTGCACTTCTAGGGAGTTTTGAGCACAGAGCTCGATGTTGCAACCTTCCTAGATTGAGGTTTCATCTCTAATCCAAAAGGCACATATAGAGGAAGAAGGAGAGGGAGGCCAATGGATGCAGATCTCAGGAAGCAAGATAGATGAGGAGGGCTTGGGTGCATCACTTCGGGCTAGATCAATTTCTACACACACTACTCTCTAGATTACCCGATGCCTTCATCTCCAACTCTCTGATGTTGACACTAGGATAATCACAGTTGCTCATTCTTGTTCTGAAAGCTGACTTCGGATTCAAACATCAAAGAAGCTGCTAACGTTGATGCTTTGTCCATGTAATCATGACATATTTGATTAATTTGGTCACCGCGGACTATCTTCATCACAAATTTGACAATGTTTACACTGTGTAATACTCTTCTACTAGGATATTTCGAGAATTCTGGCGCTCTATAGGAGAGTGCACGGAATGATGAAGAATTGTGAAATTGATTATGATGAAGAATTGTGAAATTGTGAATTGTGAATCCGCACTGTCTAACATCAAATGATTAGGTTATTATGATGCTGTGCACGCTTTATCATACATTGGAAATCTTCGGACAACCCATCTAGTTTTTGTGACAATTATGACAACATTTAGAAGATGTTCTCATAACGAAGTTCTCGGAGGTACGATGATAAAGGGTGCATGATATTTTGTGAGAGCTACTCTGAACATCTATCAACGCTCTGTTGCATATTTTGATTTGCACTCCATGGATGAATTCTATTTGTAAGTGTTTTGTTTGATTGCGCAAACACTCCATTTATTGCTGTGTCAAACTCTTTTCAAACCTGTGCCATGACCTTTTTGAAAAGGATTTAAATGTGGAGCTGATATTCTCTTCCACTTGTTGTGACACATGCAACAATATCTCATAATCTGTGCATCCATTGCTTCTGTTTAGATTTTCATGCATACAGCGTTCGCTATTGCTTAGATGATGATCAATGTTGTTATGAGAACTTTTGATTCTGATGTTTCTCTAACTATTGCATTTTTCCAACAATAATATATCACAGAAGATCGACTTTCATATTGAATCATCTCCATTCTTGGCGCTAATTTTATTCAATCTCTATTCGCTCTAAGGCATTGGTTTCTAGCTGTCCAATACAAGTTCTATATGTTTTGGTGATAGAAAGAAATGCTATGAATCTCCATAGTTTGAAGGCTTGTGCTTAAGGGGTCTGAATTATTACGAAGAATGAGTTGTAAGTTGAAGATCTTTTAAACATATAATAATGTTGCCACTTTTGTATGACATTTAACATCTTTACATATGAGGAAAGAATGATGTAATTCCTGATCAAACTATGAACGATTGAATATATGCATTTATGTGGACAAAACATAATATACTGACTTTTTTTTGAAGTTTTGTCAATGATGAAATTTCTTTGTTAATTGAATTACGATAACATAAGCTTCGAATACATGAGATGAATTGTTTTGTAATTACAAGACTAGTAATTGTTTTTTGAATCCCCACTTCACCTGAGATTGTTGGAAGCACCCTGGGTGAGCCGTATTATTGGCGGATGACTTGATCCATCATCGGAGCAACCAATACTTCCGATAGCGTTTGTGTGTACACAATATACTCACAATGCAGTTCATGTGTGGAAAGTCAACCATAGCACAATTGAGTTCAAAATGGAGCAAGTGTTGATTTTTTGCTCT
The DNA here is from genome assembly GCA_020310875.1 of Ceratopteris richardii. Classification (NCBI taxonomy): domain Eukaryota; kingdom Viridiplantae; phylum Streptophyta; class Polypodiopsida; order Polypodiales; family Pteridaceae; genus Ceratopteris; species Ceratopteris richardii. Next base: position 32,955 of record MU262394.1, on the reverse strand, counting down.
CGAGTCCCGTTAAAACACAGCATCGGAATCAGTGTGAGTATAAACATCGATATGAGTGCCGGTATGAGTGCCAGTATTTCCAGGGAATTATTGATGCTTATACTGATGCTTATACCAATTCCTATGCTGGCACCTACTATTTTATGACGTGTATACTCGCTATTTATTTTTAATATCTATACAAACGACCAAATGACCATCCGTATGGCCTTGATTATTTTTCCAAGTTTTGTCAATGGTCATACCGATGCCGAAGGATGACCGTCGATATCCACAACTTTGGTATACCCCTAATATGTTGTAGTGAAGAAGGATCATGTTGCTTTACTTTGAGAATAGATGGAGAGTGAGAATATAAGTGGAGACCCAATGGACACTATTTTTATAAAGATCAAGGATTTCAAAGATAAGTTGATCTTTTTGGGACAAGATCTTGGAAGATACTTCACTTGTGGAGACTATTCTTAATGATCTTCTAGAATATTATTAAACTTTTGCTTCTATTATCTGATTTATGATGAAGAGAAATCCAAATGCCTTAAGTTTTAGGATTTAATCACTATCTTGCTACATGAAAATCAATCTAGACAAATACAATCAGTGATGCATGTCCAAGATCACAGTTTTTTAACTACAGAGAAGGGAAAAGGTACATGGAATTTATCACTAATAAGTAGAAATGTACTAATCATAAATAGTAAAAGAACAAAGACAAATATCAAGCAAAAACTAAAGTTCAAAATAGATAATTATTTTATCTCGAATGAACATGCCATCAAGACTTTTACTAAACTGGCTAGAAAAGTGAAACAAATGACAGAGGCAACAACGATTGTGCCGAGGTCTCTACACCTAATAAAACATCTTCTAAACTTGTTAAAATGAGGAATGGGTTTTGACCCATGTTATCATGAGGAGTTTTCTCCTATAGTGGATTTCAATTTTTGTGTATTTTTTTATTGTTGCAACTAAACGTATTATCTCACAATATAGTTTCTTTACTTAACTTGAGCTCGCTCCTACAAGGAAAACTATCCCATGTGCTAACAAATCCTCTTATTGTGCTATGCACATTAGAAAGATAATTATTATCAATAATGGTGGTATTACTTTCACATTGTGAGATGCCTTATATGACCATACATCATGAAAATTATCTTATCAGATTAGCATGTGCAGTTCAAGAATCTTATGCCATTTCAAATTCAAAACTTTGACATGCAGAATTTAATCATCTATTCACCCGATTGCTTGGCCTAGGGCAATTTTAAATAGTGTCTCCATTTCCCAATATTGAAAAATTTTTAAGCATGTCTATTAGTTCTTTATTTTGGGTTAAATGTAGTGTTCTTCCTTTCCTAAAGATTGTTCATTTAGAGGTACACATAACTGTATCTTATTCATAATGATGTCATGAGTTGAATGGAGCACCCTAATTCCGTAATTACCTCTAATTCATGACTTTAATTGATGAGTTCTATATGCATGCATGGGTGTATCCATTTAAAGAAAAGTAATAACTCTTTATGTGCTTCAATGTAAAATTGGCACCTTGCACTTTGATCAAGGTGTGAAATATACATCTTTTGAGTTGAATGCATTTTCTATGAACCTAAATTAAATTATGAGTGTGCAATTACAAATACACATAAAGAATATGCATTTGATGAGTAGAAGAATAGGACCCTCATGAAAATGGAAAGGTGCATGGTCAAAACTTAGGCTTTAGCAAAAACATTTCTCCTTATAACTATTATACGTGAAACTTATCTACTTAATAGTGATGTTGTAACAAAATAGGACACTATAATGTACTTTTTTTTTAAATCATTAAAAACAATCATGTGTAATAATCGAATAGAATTTTGAGAAGATCTTTAAAACACAACAATAAATATACCTATATGTTCTATAAAAATAATATTGTTTTAAAACTAAACATTTTAACTCAAATTGTAAAAATGATTGAATATGGTTAGAAGAAACTGTTTATGTGTAGAACGATATATGAGAATCCATACATTAATATTTTTCTGTAATGGATAATTTTCTTAATGTAAATTTACATTTATATCACATTGATGTGTTGCAACACTACAATGGCTAGTCTTTTATTTTAAAAACGATCATATAGTATCATACAGATATAGTACATTTCTTTCAACCAATGATTTGTATATCTATGTGACGTAACAATAACCATCTTTATTTTCCATTGAACGGCCATATTCCACTATGTCTAGAATTGAATTTTAGCTTACAAATTACCTTTTCTCAATGTTATAAGATTATAATATCAATAAGAAAATAATAGAGCATGTCCAATAGCCCTTCGCTCATAATCTCATAACCGAACAAAAATTGGTGAACATATTTGAGGTAATTAGGAGTTCAGAACACCTCTACTATGCGGCATCAAAATTTTGACTGAGCTCATTTTGGATTCCAAATGCACTATCGCAGTGACTATGCATAATTTTTTTTATTTTGTGCCAAACATATATACAAGTTTTGGTTTGCTACTACAAGTGCCTTGATGTTTACTAAATGTTTAGCACAACTTCATTGGGTGTTTCTATTCAATGTATTGAGATACACCTGCCACAGATCAAATTCATTAGGATGGTAGAGATACTCAAGCACATGCATTGATAGCCTTATCTATCAAAAGTGCCATTATTTCTCAAATTGGATCTTGCAAAATAGCTAAGGATGTTGGGGATACACTTAACACTTTATACTATGCAAGGAATGAGGCTTGTGTTGTTTACCTCTAAAAACAAGTCGAGAGTGGGAACATGAATGAAGAGATTCCATGGATAGCTTTCTAAAAAGATCAAAGAGTTAAAGGAACAATTGATTTGTGCTGATGAAGTCTTTCTTGAAGGTTCACTTGTGCAAACTATTCTAAATGGTCTTCCCAATTCATATCAGAGTATTGCTTCTACTCTTTGTTTAATGAAGAAAGGAAATCCAAATGCCTTAAAATTTGGGGAGTTAGTCTTTGTTCTATTACAAGAAGATCAGTCTAGACAGAACAACTCCATTATGTGTGTTGAAGATTAAGCTTTCTTGGTTAGTCAGAAGGGCAAACATAATGGAGCTCTTCTACTAGTAAGAAAAAATTTTCCAATTTTGCACAATCAAAGAATGATGACAAAGATGAGAAGAAAATAGAAAAGCAAAATTTGTTTTCAAAATACTAAAAAAGAAATGATGATGTCATAAAGCGTTGTCCAAAAGTGGCTACTAAAGAGGCAAGGAAGAAAGAGGCTAGAATGGTTGTTGTAGAGGCCGCTACACCCAAAACAGAGTTCACTACTCTTATGGAGAATGAAGAAGGGGCATTTACCACTTTTTGTAGTTTTGACCCATCTTCTCATGAACAATGTATGTTTGCAGTAGACTCAGATGTTTGGCACTTTGATAGTGGGGCAGCTAAACATATTACCTCGTAGCACAATGTCTTCACTTCACTCAAGCCTACCCCTACAAAGAATACTATCGCATGTGCCAACAACTCCTCTTATACTGTCATGGGAGTTGGTAAGATCATGCTGACTAGTAATGATGGTAGTTCTTTTACATTGTCTGATGCTTTTTTTGTGCCATGGATAAAGAAGAATATGTTAATATGTTTAGCTTTACCCAAGATTGGCTTGGTTGTGAAATTTGTTGATGACATGTGTGCAGCTCATGATCTATCAAATGGTGATGTCATTCTTGCTCCTGACATTTTATGTTGTGGGTTGTATAAGCTCATAGACTATGAAAAATATATGAATGATTCAGCATGTGCAGTACATGATTGTCAGGCTTTGTTAGATGCAAAGCTTTGGTATGCATGCTTTGGTCATTTAAATTTTGCTAGTTTGCTACGCTTGCAAAAATCTGAAATGGTGTTCTCTCAGCCCAAACCCAAGGCACCTTGGAATGGAAAACAAAGATTAGAAATAATAGAAAAAGTGGACTAAAAAATGGCTAATTGTTTTTTTTTTCTTTTAGTGATTCAAAGTGTTAAAGTATTACAATTTTAGTGATTCAAAGTGTTAAAGTATTACAATGGGAGGGCATGTTGGGAGGTTTCAAACAAAGAAAACGTTCACAAATAGCAGAAAATTATATTCGGTGAGACACGGGTCGCTATTCAGATATTGTTCTGTATATCAATTAATCCATGATGAACGTGAAAAAGGTTTATCCTTTCTTCTACTTTCTACTTTCAGAAAGGAAAGGCTCGAAGAATCATAACAATAATAGATTGGAAAAATTCTTGGTAACTATTATAATATTTTTCATCGGATTCCAAGTTCACTTTTCTAATAATGGTCGAATTCAGCATTTATTTATTTGTGTGCTGGAATGCAGCGACAAAGCGATGGGATCGTGACTCCAAATTACGGTCGGTCATGGCAACATACGAAGTATTTAAATTATAATCAGCTCGTATTGCTCTTTATACGCTATACATTTCAAGTCTTTCAGAAGTAGAAGAACACAGTAGTTTGCAGTGTTTTTCGGTCGCTGGAAGCATGGCTTGTAGTGTCGCTGCTCTATGATCATCATTTGTCTCAGTTCTCATACACAGTCAAGCTTTCAGGACTGGTAAGCTCTTGAATGAAGATAAGTCTGGGTAAACGGTTTCTTTTTGTATTTTCTCCTTTTGGTCGCCCCCCCCCCCCCCCCCCCCCCCCCCAAAACCCCTTTTCCACAGCTTGCAGATAGCGTCTCTATTCCATACGCATAGTCATAACAATTTTTAACAGGTCGTCTTTGCTTCTACAAAGTAGAGATTATGAAGCTTTTCTAAGGCATCTATATGTTGATTGCAGGGATGGCGGCCGATGCACAAAGTCGTGATATGGGTAACGAAGTCCGACAGGAAAGAGGTCGCTGCACAGGCCATGCATATATTGAGATTAAGCAAGGTCATTTCAGAAGTTTGGAGGACGAAGAGTCAATATTCCTGGTTCGGGTCTCAAATTTCTGCATACAGTCGGGGTGCGAAGTCAGTAATCTTCGTGTGTCATGCTCATCGTTTGAGTCATCCCTACCTGTGGACCCAAGCTAAAGAAAATTGATGACGAAGATTGCGTAGTCAATTCGGGAAACCCTATGAAAAGAGGAGAAAGCATTGCGTTTTTCTACGCCAACAGTAAACCCTTCAATTTTACAGTATCCTCTGCAACATATGAATGTGACGCATAAGACTAGGGCGGCGCCTATTAGGCAGATTATGGTGTAGAGGAACATATGCGTTGCTGTGAAACTTCGTTTGTTCTAAACGACCGGCTATAGATATTTCAGAACCTCTCTCTGTTTCTCTCTCTCTCTCTCTCTCTCTCTCTCTCTCTCTCTCTCTGTCTCTCTCGTTTTCAACATGAAGAAAAAGGAGAGCCAGTACTTTTTTTCTTTCCGTGCATTTGTGATCGATAAAGTGTAACTTCAGCTGGCCGTAGTTTGGACGAAAGGAAATCATATACTCAATGTCAATGTCATTAAGTTTGAAGTCGCCTACTTTGTGTCAAAGCCGCGCATTTACGTTTGTCATTAAGTTTGGAGTCGCCTACTTTGTGTCAAAGCCGCGCCTATAACTCCCTCGGCATTGCTGCCGAGTCCCTCTTACGTTATACGTTCTGACCATTGATCTGCGTTAATAAGCTGGTATCATCGGCACATGTTATTGTGAAATCGCCATCTCGAAAAGTACTGAAATGTGTCGCATTGAAGCCGAATTGGGTTCAATTTCTTTCCTGGATGATCTGTGGCGTTATATTTGTACATTCAGAATGATGTTTAGCACTCGAAAAATTATCTGCAACCACCTCTGCAAGTTAGTCATATGTCTTGAGTAGGATTGTCTCCAGAACGGGAAAAGCAGATGGTTGATGGGCGTACATGAACATGTGTACGAAGAGGAACAAAAGCGTCGGAGAGTAGGATACAACGCTAGGTCCTTGATCGACAGTGCTGATCTCATGAATTTTTTGGTGTTATGGGCCAGCGCATGTAATCAGCAGAAGCATAACGATCTTGAATTTTCCATACATCCAATGCACCCATCAATAACTCTTACAAATCTCCAAATGAACACGTCAGCTATCACAGTTGGATTTGTACATTTTAGATTCATGATTCATATGCATAAATTGCATGCATCTACTTGTGAAAGATAATGCTAAGTTTTAAATAGGTTTCTGTGCAGGAAGTAGGAAAAATATTGGTGCACATTAATATGTGTATGAAAAAGAATACATGCATATTGGAAGGAGAAGGTCGAGAGCCTTACTATCAAAGCTGGATACTAGTACTAGAACAAGATGCAAAAGGTATTAAGATTGATAGTTTACGTTCTTGTCTTCTCTTAAAAGACCCTTGTATTGTTCTTCGCAGTTAGCTATGGTATCTACATTAGTCTAGGATCAGATATTACATAAGGAGCAAAAACCATCTAACTAGTCTCCTAATGGCAAAATCTTTATGGAAGCGAATATAAGAGTCCCTAATGGTATACCAAAACCTTAAATTTTCTAAAAAGTAAATAGTGCTTAAACTTTCTCAATAGATAAATCATTCCAATACCGTTGAGCTCCTTGGTGTAGTTATTCTTCACATTGTTGAATTGTCGACTTGTGTATGCTAGGGAGAAATCCAATTTTTCTCATAAGCTAGTTGGGTAAGTACACATCCTAGAATGTAGGTGGAAGCATCCATGCAAATGTGGACAAGCTTATTCTAGTGGGCGACTCTAACTATTGGGATTGACATCAATGTCTTTTTGACCTCCTCAAATGAGAACCTGTAGTATTCGTTCCACTCAAATTAGTTCACTAAGCCATATAGAAGTTTAAGGATCATTTTGTACATGTGAATGAATCTTCTATAACTAGCATATGAAACCTTAGAATCTTTACACATTTTTGGCCTAGGAAATTCCACAATTACTTTGGTCTTCTCCTCATAGATGGAAACAAGATGTTCTATAATGAAGTGTCCAAGGATTATTCCTTCATATTCCATGAAAAGACTCTTTTCTAGGTTGATATAGACTTTATTGACACAACAATGAATATACATCTACATCAGATTACGTATACATCGACCTCATACCTAGGAATGAGCGAATTAGCATAAAATTCTTAGAAGTCCTGAATTAATTCCTCGAAGACAAGACACATCAATCCTATGAAAGATTTTTTCCCGAATAGCATCACTCTAAATGCATATATTCCTTAATCCATTGAAAATGTTAACTTTTGTTGGTCTCTAGGGGCTATGGATACTTGATTCTATCCTATAACATTGCTAGTTTGTTTTTTTGGACCTCGATAAATATCCCTAATTTTAGCTTCAATTAAATTGCTAGTTTTGATGTAAAACCTTAATTTTCCATTGTTTTTAGGAACAATCAGGATAAGAAGACCTATTCGATGTGTTGAGTGTTTGATATTAAGATTGCTTTCAAAATTCATCAATCTAGTTCTATATTTTCCTTTTATAGATTTTGATTTATATATACAACCACTTCTTCACTTGCATATCCTTATTTCTACTAGGCATCCTATGATAATATATCTCATACATAACTCCTTTAAAATCTTTTTATTACCAAGAAATACATCACTAAATTACCTTCGAGCATTTTGTAACTCCGTTTCCTTTTGTATGTTGAGGTCATTGCAAATTTTTGTGCAAAGAATCTTGCTATTTTCCTATGCCAAGTCAAAGATTTTGGTACTCTCTTTTTTGTCACATGACTTACTAGCGATAACTTCTCTCATAGGATTCTCTATCTTTATCTTACATTCATCTATAGTGTATTGCTTACAGTTTTATAGGAGTTTGAGGATTGTCACCTTTTCATATTCTGGTTTGTTTGACGTGTTTGACTTATCTCTTTGGCATGATACACAACTTAAATATACGTGGACTTTAATATATATGATATCAAAAGGCCGTCGTTACTCCATGTCAATGTCATTAAGTTTGAAGTTGCCTACTTTGTGTCAAAGCGGCTGATCTAATTCTATCGGCGATGCTGCCGAGTCCTTCTTACGTTATACGTTCTGACAATTGAACTGCGTTAATAAGCTGGTATCATTGGCACATGTCGTTGTGAAATCGCCATCTCGAAAACTACGGAAATGTGTCGCGTTGAGGACGACCTGGATTCAATTTCTTTCCTGGCTGATCTATGGAGTTATATTTGTACATTCAGAATGATGGCTCGTACTCGAAAATTATCTGGATTTATTTCTGCAAGCTAATCATAAGTTCCGAGTAGGATTGTCTCCAGAACGGAAAATGCAGATGGTTGATGGGCGTACATGAACATGTGCAAGACGACGAACAAAAGCGTCCTGGAAGGAGAAGCTGAAACCCGAGTTGGAGAAGGGCTAAAACAAAACGCTCATCGCTAGCTTAAAAGAGCTAGGTGTCATTCCCGCACCCCGATCGACAGTGCTATCTGCATCAGTCTACGATCTCATGAATTTTCTGATGTTATGGGCCAGCGCGTGTAATGAGGAGAGGCATAAGGATCTCGAATTTTCTATACATTCAATGGGCCCATCAAGAATTCTTAGAAAATCTCAAAATGAAGACGCAAGCTATCATAGTTGGATTTCTAAATTTAGAGTCATGATTCAGATGCATAAATTTTATGCATCTACTTGTGAAAGATAATGGTAAGTTTTAAATAGGTTTCTCTATAGGAAGTAGGAAATGTACTGGTGCATATTAATATGTGTATGAAGACAAATAAATTCATATTGGAAGGAAAAGGTCTAGAGACTTACTATCAAAGTTGGATATAGTACAAGAAGAAGATCCAAAAGGTATTAAGATTGATAAAGGTCTGGAGCCTTACTATCAAAGTTGGATATAGTACAAGAAGAAGATGCAAAAGGTATTAAGATTGATAGTTTATGTTCTTGTCTTCTCTTAAAAGACCCATGTGTTATTCATAGCACATAGCTATGGTATCTACATTTGTCTAGGATCCTATATTACATAGGGAGCGAAAATCATCTAACTCTCTTAATGGAAAAAGCTTTATGGGAGCGAATACATGAGTCCCTAGTGGTCTACCAAAACCTTTAGTTTGCTACAAAATAAGTAGCGCTCAAACTTTAAACCATCCCAATACCCTTGTGCTCCCTAGTGTAGTTATGCTTCACATTGTTCAATTGTCCACTTGTGTATGCTATGGAGAAATCCATTTTTTGACATAAGCTAGTTGGGCACGTACACACCCTAGAATGTAGATGGCAGCATCCATGCATATGTGGACGAGCTTATTCTAGTGGGGGACTTTAACTATTGCGATTGACATCAATGTCTTTTCGACCTCCTCAAATGAGCTCTCATAGTATTCATTGCACTGAAAGTAGTTGATGAAGGCATATAGGAGTTTCATGATTATTCTATGCATATGAAACCTTAGAATCTTTAGCCATTTTTGGCCTAGGAAATTCCACAATTACACCGATCTTCTCCTGACATGTGGCAACAACATGTTCTAAAATGAAGTGTCCAAGGATTCTTCCTTGGTATTCCATAAAAACACTCTTCTCTAGGCTCATATTCACTTAATTGAATACTAATTTAAGTGATGACTACATTACATTAGTTATATGTTGACCTTCTACCTAGCAGTGAGGGAATTAGCACACACCTCTTAGAAGACCCAAAGTAATTCCTTGAATATAGCACACATCAATCTCATAAAAGGTTTTATGCCTAAAAAGCATTACCCTAAAAGCATGTATTCCCCAATTTATTGAAAATGTTAACTTTGGTTGGTCTTTGGGGGCTACGGATACTTGATTGGATCCTATGGACATTGTAAATTAATTTCCAATAACGAGTTCAAGTACATTATTAGTTTTTGCAACTCGATAAATCCATTGTTTTTGGGAACACGCATGAGGACGAGACCTTTTCGATAGGTTGAGTTTTTGATATAAAGCTTGATTTCACAATTCATTAATCTATTTCTATATTTTCTTTGGATAGATTTTGATTTATGTATACAACCACTTCTTCACTTGCATATCTACATTTCTGCTCGACATCATCTGATACTATATCGGATAATTAATTACTTTCAAATCTCTCTAGTACCAAGAAATACATCACTATATTGCAATTGGACATTTCGTTACTTTGTTCCCTCTTTTATCATGAGCTCATTGGAAATCTTTGTGCATAGGTCCTTGCTAATTTCGTGTGCCAAGTTAAAGATTTTGGTAGCCTCTTTGTTGTCACATGACTTACTAGCGATAGATTCTCTCATAGGCTTCTCTATCTTTATCTTACATTCATCTATAGTGTATTGCTTTATGTTTTTATTGTGGGACTTTGAGGATTGTCACCTTTTCATATTCTTATTTGTTTGACGTGTTTGATTTATCTGTTTGAGATGATACACAACTTCAATATACATGGACTCTAATTTTTCCCTAGGTTTAAGGAGTCCTATCTTGGGCAAGTATTCAACATCTGTATATTATTACATGCCATTATTAAGTTACTTCTTGTTCTCTCTCAAAAGAAAAATAAGTGTTCAACATCCGAGTTGTATGATGTATCAATTAAGTCTATAATCTCTGTATTACCTTTGGCCCATTGTCATATTTTTGTTTCCTCTTCACTATCTTTGTCTATTCTTTGAAATCAACAAACTCCCAAACTCTAGGAAGCCTTTCATCCATTATGTCCTCATCATGTTTGACTTGCGCCAGAAACATATCATACCCTTCTTCATCTTGACACATTTCGAAGTTCTTTTCATTAACAAAAATATCTATTGTGACCAAGATTTTTGCCTAGTCATCAATCCCTGAATCTTCATCTCAAAATCAACAAGGCATTGAAGTAGGATCTTATATAGGACATTCAAATTTGATCTGGTCTAAAATGTCATTTCTTTGTTTTCTTTCTTTCTCTTTAGGAAATAGCATTACCCTAAATGCATATATTCCTCAATCCATTGAAAACTTTTGTTTTTAGCATAAAATTTTGTTGTTCTTTAGGGGCTATGGATACTTGGTCCTATCCTATGGAAACTTTATATTAATTTTCCAACCTATTCAAGTACATTACTAGTTTTTTGGTATTGCATAACTATCCCTAATTTTAGCTTCAATTATATACGACCACTTCTTCACTTGCATATCCTCATTTCTCCTAGACATCCTATGATAATATATCTCATAACTAACTTCTTTAAAGTCTTTTTATTACCAAGAAATACATCACTAAATTCCCTTTTAACATTTTGTAACTTTATTTCCTCTTGTATGTTAAGGTCATTAGAAATCTTCCTGCATACACCCTTGCCATTTTCCTATCCCAAGTCAGAATTTTTGGTACTCTCTTTTTTGCCAGATGACTTACCAGCAATAGCCTCTCTCATAGGCTTCTCTATCTTTATCTTACATTCATCTATAGTGTATTGCTTAAACTTTTATGGGACTTTGAGGATTGTCACCTTTTCTTGTTCGGATTTGTTTGACCTTTTTTTATTTATCTCTTTGGCATGATACACAACTTCGATATACGTGGACTTTAATTTTTCCCTAGCTTTCAAAGTCCTATTTCAATATACAAAACGTTACCCTAGGGAAAGTATTCAACCTCGGAGCTGTATGATGTATCAATTAAGTCTATTTTCTCTCAATTACGTTCGATCCGTTTTCGAATTTGTTGTTTCCTCTTCACTTTCTTCATGTCCTCTTTGACATAACCAAAATCACAAACTCTAGGAAGGCTTTCATCCATCGTGTCCTCATCATGTATCACTTGCACCATTTACATATCATACCCTTCTTCATCTGCACAACTTTTCAAGTTCTTTTCTTTGACGGAGGTATCCAATGTGAAAGAGATTTGTGCCCAATCATAAGTCCCAAAATCATCTTCTAAAAAACACTATATAGGACATTAAAATTTGCATTTCTTTGAGACTAGAGTCATAATTCTTTGTTTTGTTTCTCTTCTTTCGGAATTTTGCACATGCACGTGTGGTTGAAAATCCATCCAATCTTCCTCATAGGGATTTCATTCATAAGACGGTTTGCTTACAATTCTGACCAGCATTATAGTGGCTGGCGTTTCATTTGAGTGGTGGAATATTTGTGTACATGTTGGAAAACATATCTAACTTAAGCTTCCACCTTTCTATTGTGGTTACACGTCATTACCACCCGAAGATTGGAAAACATTGAATTGTCTCAGGAAGGCTAAATCCTTGAACATGTTCAATGAATTGATTCCACTACTAAGTTCCATCATGTGCACACACATATACTTCCTCATTACTTTAGAGATTGAAAGATATGGCATGTTTATCCACGTTTAAAAAGATCCATCCGAGAGAATTTCATAAATGTAATGAGTGCCAAATTTCATGAACAAGTTCGAATCAGCTCCTTAAAGTATGGATGAGGTCTATCAAAGAGAAAACTCCATATGACCAGTCTCCTACGGAAAAAGCTTTATGGAGAAAGTACAAGAGTAACTAATGGTCTACCAAAACCTTAATTTGTAAGGAAATAAGTAGGACTCTAATTTTCTTGATACATAAACCATTCCAATATCCATGTGCTCCCTAGTGTAATAATGCTTCACATTGTTCAATTGTGGAGTTGTGTATGCTATGGAGGAATCCATTTTTTGTCATATTCTAGTTGGGAAAATACGCATCCTAGAATGTAGGTGGAAGCATCCATGCATCTGTGGAAGACAATATTTTCCATTGAAATCTAGGTTTGTACACAATAGTATTGTCTTAACATCATGAATGATAACAATTTCACAAAAGATCTACGACAATCAAAATTAAATCCCTTCCATGCTCCAATGTGCGAGGACCTTGAATTTTTCTTCCAATATCTTTCCAATCTACAAACACTTCATTGTAGATAAAAACCTCATGAACTCCATCAATAACAATGATAGAACCACACACACACACACACACACACACATAGACATATATATATATATATATATATATATATATATATATATATATATATATATATATATATATATATATATATATATATATATATATATATATATATATATATATATTACATACACACGCATATATATATATATATATATATATATATATATATATATATATATATATATATATATATATATATATATATATATATATATATATATATATATATATATATATATATATGCATGTGTGTGTATGTGTATATGTGTGTGTGTTTGTGTGTGTGTGTTTGTGTGTGTGTGTGCATGTACATGTGTGTGTGTGTTTGTATGTTTGAGTAGCAATTTACTTCTTATTTTGCTCATCGTAGGAAGACTTGAATAATGGTGTGTGGAAATCTTCTCCTATCCTTTGTATGCTCTTGCACACCAGATAGGGATGACCTATAATGCTCTAGTGTGGACATGTGGCCATCATGCACACTCCTTCCCATTGCTCCTTAGCTACCTTCGGATATCCCATGAGCTAGGAACCTTGGCTATGCTTAGCACTTGTCCTACACACACATGTAAAGATCTCTTTGGACCGATGTCTAGAAATACCTTCCCCTTCTAAAGATCATTTTCCTTAATGATCAATCAAGAAAAGTACTTATGAACAAAAGCCTCTAACAAAGTAGAGTCTTTAGCAGTAATCCTCTCTAGGCCACTAGATAGTGCTAGATGACACAGTTTTTTAACCATTTTTGTCTCCTATATAGTATCTTATCTCGAGGGTAGTTTGTGGTGTCACTTTCTTGCAAATAATTAATATGCTCTATTGGGTTATCCTATTAAGAAATATACTTTCCATGTTTACTTACATGAAATATTGTAAGGACTTTGCAATCTAGAGGAAGCTTCAATTGGTATGCAACATCATTGAGATTCTTTATTATCTTCCAAGGTCCACAAAACCTTCATCAAATCTAAGTGCACTTGCTTGTGGATAGTGAAGTTGGTTTAGCTGGTACTTAAAACTATATCTCCTTCTTCAAAGTCTCTACGAGATCTCTTCTTGTTTGTATATTCTTTTGCCCTATCAATTGCTTGCAGCATCTTGCATTTAACTATTTATAAATTTCCTTGGAGATCTCCTAGGCACTTGAAAGGACTAGGAAATTTCTTTGGAATTCATATGGCAATGGGATCTATAGGATTCGTGCCATAGTTCATCTCAAAAGCAGACATTACTGTCACTATATGAGGTCTATTACTAGGAAAGCATCCTTCTTCCTTAGGGCCCTCTGTAACCCCACTATGAAGTCCATGGATACACTATCCAAATTGTGATATGTAATATGTAAAGGATGGAAAAGACATGCTATCATAACCCAATCTCGCTTGTTAACCTAACACTTAAAGCAATGTTGAACATATGCATGGACATCTTTGGCCAATCGAGTCCACCAAAATGTTCTTCTAATGAGATGAGTGGTCTTGTAAGGACAAGGGTGTTTTGGATATGATATTTGGTTCTATCAGAGTTTTCAAACTTCATGCTTGACACTATGAAGACATGTACTACAATAGCAACCATCACACCTTCTCTTTGATGCCTAAAAAATAAGAACTTCCCCATCCAATCAAGATCCCAATTTCCATTATCTGCAACATGTAGTTCTTGAAATATAAAGAAAGTGCTAGAACTAAAGCTCAAATCTTAGGAGCGTTTGGACGAATATAATTTTCTACATTCTGAGTAATGATGTGTAGTATAATTGCACCTTATTCTACCACATACAAGTTACTACATATCAGTATAACGTTATCACTTACCTATCAATCATACTTTGGTGTGATTCATATTATTTACAAGACGAAACCTATTTTTTACACTTTTCTATAGGTTTGCTTTCAATGTTTATGAATGATCGAATGTGTTTAAACTTAAAATATGTTTGTGTCTTGGAAATACAGTGTGAGAAAGGAACCAAACTTATAATAGGTATAATTCTAACTACTTTCATTCTAAATTGAGGTGGCATGACCTCACCCTATGTGAAATTGTGTGGAAAGTGTTTTATTTCAATAGTTAGAATGATTAGCTGTAAAACATTCCACATTACTATAGTGTAGGATAGTATAGTTGGATCATTCAGGGTGAAATTTGAGGTATCTTTGATGCTTAAACGTTTATATTTTTCCACTAGAACGAGTTGTGGTTACTATCAGCATCGGTCCTATATATATTCAACTAACCAAAATTGATGGCCTTCTTTCTCTACATGTGGGTATCCATTTCGTGCGAACACTTTTGCATTAAAAAGTTGAGGTTTACTAAGATTTTGTAAAAGTTGAGGTGCGCTTCTTCTATAAAAGTAATGATAACTGCAGGTTTGATAACATACCTAGTCAATTGATTATTTCGATATGTGTTGTCTAACTTTTTGAATTCCAAATATTCTTAGTCAAATTGCTACCTTGTTCCATTTTGGTCCAAACATATGCATAGTCTTAGAAAAATGAATGATTTCTCTATCTTGTGTAAATGACACTTGTTTGAGTCTCATTCCTTGTATCAAGCACAAAGATGATCTTGGACCTTTGATTGGTGCATTAGCAAGTATATTGCATCTTTCTAACAATCGTCAGCTCAATTGTTCATAATATAGTTAATTATGTTTTGCAAGGTTTTCCTAAACCTTTAAGACTTTCTTTGGAATTGTCAAGTTTTTGTGGAATTTCAAGTTCTTCCTAGTTCAAGAGTTTCTTACATAGTTTAGAGAGCTTTCAAATTCTTCATCAGGAAATATAGTAGACTAGAAACTGCTTTAAGTTAAAGTAGATACATAAAATATTTATCATAGAATTAAAATAGAGAAAGTTTCTTCAAAGATTGAGTGGGTTCTAGACACAATATCTATCTAGGATGTTTAG
This sequence comes from Ceratopteris richardii, assembly GCA_020310875.1. NCBI lineage: Eukaryota > Viridiplantae > Streptophyta > Polypodiopsida > Polypodiales > Pteridaceae > Ceratopteris > Ceratopteris richardii. The sequence continues at coordinate 17,058 of MU262394.1, read as the reverse complement.
ATAGAAATGAATCAAGTCATGTATTGAAGGCCTGCCAAGGCTTTTTAAAGGAAAGATATATGAACTCAAATTTTGTGTAATTTACTCAAGCTTCTAGTACACTAAACATATCTCGGTCAACACTTATTGTAGTTAAAAGGTTTAAAACCTCAATGATTCATTCAATTTAAGATGTTTAGTGTTGGAAGAAAAAAACATTTATAAGAGAAATAAAGTATTGCTGTTTTTTCTATTGTGATTGCATTTGTTGTCTACATTGTTCTTCTCGTTGATTATGTTGTTATTGTTGTAGCTCTCTCTACTAATTTTTATATGGTCGAGATTTCCCCTCTTGATATGTAGAGCAAGAATCTAAAGTGTGAGAAGATTGGTCTATTCATTGTTAACTGTGATGCTTTCATGATCAGCAACGAGAGACATTATTGGTAGAGTCACTTACATCTTCAGACTCAACTACAAGAGGTACGAGTTTAAGATGTGAAAGGTATAGTTGTTTAGCGGCAAAATCAGGGGGGACACTAAGTCCCTGAAGGAAAATAGCAGGGCATGTAAAGCTGGTTTGATGAGGAAGAAAATATAAAATACGTTAGTTTGTGAACCCTTTGTGGATGTATCAGTGGTATTATTTATTACTTGGTGGCATTCTTGATTAATTATCCTTGAAAAATTAGAGACTCAACTAGAGACTTCAAAAATTATGCCTCCGTATTGATATGGTTTAGTAGTGATGTGTGTGAACACACTTAGGAGTGTGGGTTTTTCCCTCTTTAGAAGAATTTTCTCCCCCATCTTGCATTTGTCCATGTAATCATACATAATAAATTATCTTTTGCACATTCACTTGGTATTGCACCTAGCATTGTGTGGCCCTTCAAGATTCTTCTTTTTCTTCCTTATGCTCTTAGCATGCTTTTCTAATTCATTAACTACAAGTCCTATTACACCTACTTTATAGTAGGTTTATTAGGATGATAGAAGTGCATACACATGTATCCATAACAATTTCTAGCAAACATGCCCTTTAAACTCACATTTCCGCATATGGAGCAATCAAATATGTTTTGAATACTCTTACCAGATGATATCATGGAATAAAATGTGGCGTATGGAGGTTACCTTAAAAAATAGTTGGGGATTGAGTATACCAATGAAGGAGACCCAATGAACACTTTCTTTCTAAAGATCAAGAAATTGAAAGATTATTCAAATTTTATTGACAAAGTCATGAAAGATAGCTCACTTACGAAGAGTATTCTTAATGTTCTTCTAGATTCTTATCATAGTTCTGCTTCTTCTCTATTTTTTGGGAGGAAGAGTAAAAAAAGAAGGATAAAGATCACACCAAAGAAGAAAAGCATAACTATGCAAGTATTGTAATGCAAATGAACATGTAATTAGGAGTTCCCCTGAACAAGCTACAATTCATGAAAGAAGAAATAGGTGGCAATGGTTACTATAGATTTTTGTGCACCTAAAACAACGTCTTCCATATCAATCACATGTTCTCAAAACATACGAACCTCCATAACAAAAGGAAAATTATTGATAATGAAAGAATTGTGTTTTCACAAGAGATATCTATGCATTTAACAAAAGCTTTACTTGAAGGTGTAGGAATATAGGGACTTTAAATAAAACACAAAAATTTTAATTTAGCAATCCCTTGAAGGAACCAGGTCCTTTAAATGTAGAAAACGTTGATATCAATTCTTCCTAAACCTATATGCAAGAACATCATATGAATCATAATCAATCTTGACATTTACTCAAGATAAGGAAAGCTTTAGTGTGTCAAACCATTAGAGGTGAAGCTGCATTGTCCTCCCAACCATCGCTTTATAAAGATTTTGCATAAGGGGATGGTCTAACGATAACAACTGTTATCATGTGCATGCACACATAAGAACACCCAAACATGCATATGTTTCCTTTTACTAGCAATATCTTGAACTCTTGTTCATAAATAAATTAGTTATCATTGGGAAGGTTTTCCTACACCTTATAAGACTTTCTTTGGAATTCTCAAGTCTGTGACCAATTCCTAGTTCTTCTCACTTGAAGAGTTCTCCAACACTTTAGAGATGTTTCCGACTCTTCTTTAGTAATTATAGTGTTCTATGAGAAATTCCTTCAAGCAAAATTAGACACTAAATTGGAGACTTCAAAATTTCTTCTTCTTGATGAATTCCAGTAGTGATGTGCTAGAACACACTTCAGATTATGGGCTAGTTTTCCCTTCTTTAGAAGGATTTTCCCCCATCTTGAATTGTTGCCTATAACCATAAGGGATCAATTATCCTTTGTACCTCTACTTATTAATAAACCTAGTGTTGTGTGGTTCTCCCTATGATTCTTGCATGATTTTTGAGTTTTAAAAATCCAAACATTGGAATCACACAAAGCCTCCACTTTTCTAGGGCATGATTAAAAAACTTTTAGTCACAATATCAAATCTCATGAAAGTGGGTGAGTATAGTTGGCTCCTTAGAATTATCACATTGAAATATGAATTTGTGATTTTTTTGAGCTTTTGAATGCACTATCTCAATTGCTACACATGAAATATTATCCTTTTTCTCAGACATATATACAATTTTTGGTTCTCTAGTACAATAGCTTTTCTCTATTACACGTTTATTGAACCTTATTTGGTTTTTCTACTCACATTTTTCACATATAGTGAATTATTTGCATCATGTTATATAGTCATAGGCCATGGCTGAAAGCAATGATGTGTTCCAAATTTTGAATATTGAGGATAAGTTGGATGGTTCTAACTACCCATTGTGGTCATGCATGATGTGTCATGTATTGTTCGCAAAAAGCCTTGTGGAATATTGTGAAAAGTGTTGAATATGTATTCCTAAAATTATGTATATTGTGATACAAGTTTATATAGATGGTGTGGAATATTGTGATCATAAATTTCCCAGTCCTACTAGGGTTCTTATTGCACCTACTACAAATAAATTTGTTGGGATGGAAGAAAATGCATAGGCATATGCATAAATCGCTTTGATGAGCCTACTCTGAAAGTAGCACGAGCCTCGCACCGTCGATGGGACATCACCTCACATGTCGTGTGCTGAATCCACTATAAGGTGATAGTAGGACGGGTAGGTGCTAGTCGGTACTCTTGATAGATCGACTCTGTGATATAATTTTTTGAATCTTTATCCTGTTAACTCCATTTGAACGTGACAGAATGTCCAAAATCTATGGAGCAAAGCTATCAAATGCGCTTACACATTGGCTTTTTGGCCGCATCCATCACTGAAGTTCCATAATGTATATGATATATCTTGGAGTTGTGATGGTCATGAGTATCCTAAGGTGTACATGAAGATGCCATCTAATCCCATGTGTGTATGCAATATGATGAGTGTATATGTATATATATGTAAGTGATTGTGTATATATATGTGAGTGTCTATGTATATGTATATGTAAATGCATGCACACATGCATGCATATGTGTGTGTATGTATGTATGCATATGCATGTGTGTATGTACATGAGAATTAACTCAACACGCACACTTTATTTAGGATGTGTTTGTATGTAAAAAACAAATAAAACCTTTATTTATATACATCTATATATATATATATATATATATATATATATATAGATATATATATATATATATATATATATATATATATATATATATATATATATATATATATATATATATATACATACATACATACACACACACACACACATACATATATATATATATATATATATATATATATATATATATATATATATATATATATATATATATATATACATACATACATACATACACACACACACACACACACACACACATATATATATATATATATATATATATATATATATATATATATATATATATATATATATATATATATATATATATATATATATATATATATATATATATATATATATATATATATATATATATATCCTAAGAAACCTAAAGATCAATTTTTTAGATATTTAGTCATATACATTCTACATATTTTGATTTTTTCCCTAATGTTTAAATACGTGTGTCTCTACATGTATGTATGTATATCTGTGTATGTAATATGTATGTGAGTATGTGTTTGCATATGTGTGTATGTATGTATGCATATACATGTGTGTATGTATGTATGCATATACATGTGTGTATGTATATCTGTGTTTGTTTTTAATATGTATGCATGTATATGTGTGTATGCATATGTGTGTGCATGTATGCATGTATATGTGTGTATGCATATGTGTGTGCATGTATGCATGTATATGCATGTGAGTATGCATATGTGTGTAGGTATATGTATATGCTTGAATATGCATGTGTATGTAATATGTATGTGAGTATGTGTATGCATATGCATGTGTATGTATGTATGCATTTGCATGTGTTTATGTATATGTATGTGTGTGTACATGTATGTATGTATATCTGTGTATGCATATGCATGTGTATGTATGTATGCATATGCATGTGAGTATGCGCATATGTGTGTGTATGTATGTATGCATGTGCATGTGTATGTAATATGTATGCGAGTGTGTATGTATATATGTGAATAAATATATATATATATATATATATATATATATATATATATATATATATATATATATATATATATATATATATATATATATATATATATATATATATATATATATGAGTGTGTATGTATCTGTATATATGAATGCACACATGCATACGCATGAATATGCATGTGTGTATGTAATATGTATGTGAATATGTGTATGTATATATGTGTGTATGTAGGTATGCATATGCATGTATGCAGGTATACGTGTGTGTGTGTACATGTATGTATGTATATCTGTGTGTGCATATGTGTGTGTATGCATGTATGCATATGCATGGGAGTATGCAAATCTGTGTGTATGTATATTTATATGCATGAATATGCATGTGTGTATGTAATATTTATGCGAGTATGAATATGCATATGTGTGTGTATGTATATATGCATATGCATGTGTGTATGTACATATGTGTGTGTACATGTATGTATGTATATGTGCGTGTGTGTATGTACGCATATGCATGTGTGTATGTACACATGTGTGCATACATGTGTGTGTATGTATATGCATATGTGTGTGTATGTATGAATGCATATGTGTGTGTATGTATGTATGCATATGCATGTGCGCATGCATTTATGTGTGCATGTTTATGCATATGCATGAATATGCATGTGTGTATGTAATATGTATGTAAGTATGTATATGCATATGTGTGTATGTATGTATGCATATGCATGTGTGTATCTATGTATGCATATGCATGTGTGTATGTATATATGTTTGTGTGTACATGTATGTATGTATGTATGTATATGTGTGATTGTAGAGGAGGTACTGGGGTATCCGCTTTTAACAAAAGTAGAGAATGAAAACTAAACACGTCCAGTACATCACCTACTCAAGGGGGGTTCTCTTTAGGGTAATATACCCTTTAACATTTCTGTGAACAGGTAGATAACACGGATTGCACAGAGTGGTACATACTTCAGAAAATATGAATAACAATTGACCAAGGAAGACCATACACGTCTTGATTCGATTCAGATGATTACAAGATTTGACAAGGAAATGTTCAAAAAAACTAATGCGTAGAGCTTCGTGGTACTCTATGCAGATAAATACAGATCAATACAAATGATGAAGGAATTGCTCAAGAGAATAGAGCTTAACACCAATAGTGTCTCACAGAAAAGAAAGAAAATCCAAGACACTCTCTTACACTATAGTGCTCATAGCCCTCCACTGAGAAGCCTACCCTCTGAATCCACACTACAGAGTAGCTCCTACAATAGGCTTGAAACCACCAAGTGCAAGAGAGAACTTCTACATGTATACACGCGTCAAAGTAACTCCGAAAATGTACCAAAAAGTGTGTACCCAAATGAGCACAAATCCCATGTTTTATAGGCCTCAATAGGCCAAGAGAGCCTTGCCGAATCACGCGCCGGTTGCTTACCCAAAATTGGAGGGTAGGTCAATTATTCCCTCGATTTGAATTGAGTCCAAAAAATGGGTAGTCTTCCTGGATGATTGTTGGCACATGGCAGAATCTTTTCTCCCCTTCTACTTTTTACCCTGCACACTTTTATCCCATACCGGTTTCCCATTTCGAGGACTGTTCAGAGTGCGATTTTTCACCTCCCGGCTACTCTTCAGATCATTCTAGAACGAGTCCTTCCTATCTAGCCCTATCTATAGCATTGTTAGTCAATTTAACCTCATCTCACTACCACTTTCTTCAGCTCCAACGTTCCCTTTATGAGGTTTTGCAGCAGCATGTTTATTCACTCCCTGAGCAATAGCCAAACATGAAGACCGCTTCTCTAATTACCTTGATTTGTAGTGGGGGTGAGTGGAGGGTTGGGTGGGGTTGGAGGGGGTTGGGGTTGGGGGTTGAGTCGAGGAGAAGGTGGGGATGAGGGGGTGCAAGGTGGGGTTGAGTGGGGTCGGAAGGGGTTGGGGTTGGGGGTTGAGTGGAGGAGGAGGTGGGGATGAGGGGGCGCAAGGTGGGGTTGAGCGGGGTTGGAGGGGGTTGGGGGTCGGGGTCGAGTGGAGGAGAAGGGGGGCGCAAGGTGGGGTTGAGCGGGGTTGGAGGGGGTTGGGGGTTGGGGTTAAGCGGGGTTGGAGGGGGTTGGGGGTTGGGGTTGAGTGGAGGAGAAGGGGGGCGCAAGGTGGGGTTGAGCGGGGTTGGAGGGGGTTGGGGGTTGGGGTTGAGTGGAGGAGAAGGGGGGGCGCAAGGTGGGGTTGAGCGGGGTTGGAGGGGGTTGGGGGTTGGGGTTGAGTGGAGGAGAAGGGGGGCGCAAGGTGGGGTTGAGCGGGGTTAGAGGGGGTTGGGGGTTGGGGTTGAGCGGGGTTGGAGGGGGTTGGGGGTTGGGGTTGAGCAGGGTTGGAGGGGGTTGGGGTTGAGATGGGTTGGAGGGGGTTGGGGGTTGGGGTTGAGCGGGGTTGGAGGGGGTTGGGGGTCGGGGTCGAGTGGAGGAGAAGGGGGGCGCAAGGTGGGGTTGAGCGCGGTTGGAGGGGGTTGGGGGTCGGGGTCGAGTGGAGGAGAAGGGGGGCGCAAAGTGGGGTTGAGCGGGGTTGGAGGGGGTTGGGGGTTGGGGTTGAGCGGGGTTGGAGGGGGTTGGGGGTTGGGGGTTGAGCGGGGTTGGAGGGGGTTGGGGGTTGGGGTTGAGCGGGGTTAGAGGGGGTTGGGGGTTGGGGTTGAGCGGGGTTGGAGGGGGTTGGGGGTTGGGGTTGAGTGGGGTTGGAGGGGGTTGGGGGTTGGGGTTGAGTGGAGGAGAAGGGGGGCGCAAGGTGGGGTTGAGCGGGGTTGGAGGGGGTTGGGGGTCGGGGTCGAGTGGAGGAGAAGGGGGGCGCAAGGTGGGGTTGAGCGGGGTTGGAGGGGGTTGGGGGTCGGGGTCGAGTGGAGGAGAAGGGGGGCGCAAAGTGGGGTTGAGCGGGGTTGGAGGGGGTTGGGGGTTGGGGTTGAGCGGGGTTGGAGGGGGTTGGGGGTTGGGGGTTGAGCGGGGTTGGAGGGGGTTGGGGGTTGGGGTTGAGCGGGGTTGGAGGGGGTTGGGGGTTGGGGTTGAGCGGGGTTGGAGGGGGTTGGGGGTTGGGGGTTGAGCGGGGTTGGAGGGGGTTGGGGGTTGGGGTTGAGCGGGGTTGGAGGGGGTTGGGGGTTGGGGTTGAGGGGGGTTGGAGGGGGTTGGGGGTTGGGGTTGAGTGGGGTTGGAGGGGGTTGGGGGTTGGGGTTGAGTGGAGGAGAAGGGGGGCGCAAGGTGGGGTTGAGCGGGGTTGGACGGGGTTGGGGGTCGGGGTCGAGTGGAGGAGAAGGGGGGCGCAAGGTGGGGTTGAGCGGGGTTGGAGGGGGTTGGGGGTCGGGGTCGAGTGGAGGAGAAGGGGGGCGCAAAGTGGGGTTGAGCGGGGTTGGAGGGGGTTGGGGGTTGGGGTTGAGCGGGGTTGGAGGGGGTTGGGGGTTGAGCGAGGTTGGAGGGGGTTGGGGGTTGGGGTTGAGCAGGGTCGGAGGGGGTTGGGGGTTGGGGTTGAGTGGGGTTGGAGGGGGTTGGGGGTTGGGGTTGAGTGGGGTTGGAGGGGGTTGGGGGTTGGGGTTGAGTGGAGGAGAAGGGGGGGGCGCAAGGTGGGGTTGAGCGGGTTTGGAGGGGGAGAGAGAGAGAGGCATATGGAGGCTCTACAGACCCCCACATCAAGCCTTTGCACCGTCCCTGGTGCAATTTCTTCCTTATTATGCTTATTTTGATGAAATCTAGGTAAAGTGCAATTACTGAACGAGAATACGATATATATAGGGGATGAAGTGCTTCCATTTTGATTTAGGTCAGATACTTCTTCACCCTAGAAATATTGACCAAGGGTATCCTGTTACCCTGCAAATCTTCTAGATGTACTGCTCCACGAGGTAATACTTTTATCACCGTGTAAGGTCCTATCCATTTGGGTGCCAGTTTGGTTGGAATTGCTGGGACCTGATGTACTAAAACCATAGATCCTTCTTGTACTTCATTGGACCTCAGATACTTGTCATGCAGTCTTTTGCGCTCTTCTTGTGTTACCTGAAGTTTTTGCATTGCTTCTTCTCTGTATTCTTCTAATGCCACCAATCTCTGAATGGGGGGTTCAATTCCAATGGTTTTGATTCCTATTTCCTTTCTGATAATGAACTCAAATGGTGCCAATGCTTCTTTTCCATAAACTAAACGAAATGGAGTTTCGCCTGTGGTTCCCCTCTTCGTGGTTCTGAAAGCCCAAATTGCACCAATTAGTGCTAGTGGCCAAGAGCTTTGATGATCAAAAGATAATTTGCGAAGTAGTCCAATCAAAATCTTATTGGAACTCTCTGCTTGGCCATTTGCCCTTGGGTAATAGGCACAAGATTTTTTATGGAAGATCTTGTACCTGTCAAATATAAACTGGAGCAATTGATTTACAAAATGTGTGCCTCTATCACTAGTAATCTCCAGTGGGCAACCAAATCTTGAGAAAATACGTTTATACATAAATTTAGCTACTGTTAAAGCCGTGCACTCCACAGTAGCTTTAGCCTCTATCCATTTAGTGGCATAGCATGTGGCCATCAAAATATACTTTTTACCTCCTGGTTGCCCAGTTGGGCTAATTGGCCCTATGAAATCAAGACCCCATCGTTCAAATGGGAGCCATCCTGTAGATATGACCAATGGTTGGAAATTCAATCTGGTTGGCGCGGGAGCACACCTCTGGCAGATGTGGCATTCTTTGGCGAACTTGATTGCATCTTTGAAAATGTGAGGCCACCATAAACCTTTGTGGATGATTCTATGAGCCAATTCTTCCCCCTTTAGATGTCCTTCACTGTGTGCAGCTTCTAGCAAAAGATTTACCTCCTCTGGATAGACACACCTTCTCAATATATCATCCTGACAGTATTTATATAAATTTCCATTTATAAGAGAATATGCTTTGGTTTTCAGGAGCAATCTTCTCTTTTCTACAGATGTCAAGTGTTCTGGAATCTTTCCAGTAGTGAGAACATGAAGAATTTCATCATACCAACCAGTTCGAATTGTTACTAGAAAAAGATTGCTATCCACCAATTCGTCATTAATACCTGTTGCCTTTTCGCTCATTGCCGTCCTGGATACTTGGTCTGCCATGTAGTGCTCTTTTCCTGGCTTAATATGAATATCAAAATTAAATTCTTGAAATAGGAGTAACCATCGCCAAATCCTTCCAGCTACTCTGGGCTTGTTAATCAGGTACTTCAAAGGTTGATGATCAGTTATGACAATAAAATGCACACCTATTAGGTAATGCCGGAATTTTTGAAGAGCGAACACGATAGGCAAACCTTCCCTTTCAGTAGTGCTGTAGTTCCTCTCTGCTTTGGTAAGCAATCTGCTAGCATAAACGATAGGTTGGTCTATCTTCTGTGATGATGGTTGAGCCAAGACTGCTCCAACTGCATGAAGACTGGCATCTGTATGTACATGGAACTCTAATGACCAATTAGGAACAGTTAAAAGAGGAGCAGTACATAGCCTCAATTTTAATTCGCAAAATGCTTTCTCAGCTTCAGGAGTCCATGAGAAAGGGACATTCTTACTTGTAAGCCTGGACAAAGGCTTAGCTATTTCTGAATACATTCTGATAAATCGTCTATGATATCCTGCATGGCCCAAGAAACTTTGCACTTCCTTTGGGCTTTGTGGAATTGGCATGGAAAGGATAGCAGTGATCTTTGCCGGATCAACCGTTATCCCTTCAACTGATACTATGTGGCCCAGGAGAGTACCTTTGGTCACCAAAAAATGACATTTAGCAGGATTCAACTTCAAACCTGTTTTGAGACACTGCTCAAAGATTTCCTTTAGATTATCCAAATGGTTATTGAAATCTTGAACTATTGCCCTCTTGTCTGTTCCTGAAAATACTGAAAAATCATCCATAAAAATGCGCAGAAATGAGGTTAACCATTTCCCTAGTATGAGATACATAGTCCTATTGAAGGATGCTGGTGCATTCTTCAAGCCAAAGGCCATACGGGTATAAACATATGTGCCCCATGGTGTAACAAAAGCCGTCTTGTCTCTATCTTCAGGATGAATGGCTATCTGATTGTAGCCACTGAATCCATCAAGAAAACTATATAAAGAGTGTCCGGCTACTTCTTCAAGCACCTGCTCTGTGAATGGTTGAGGAAAGCCATCTTGAATAGTTACCTTATTCAAGGCACGAAAATCAACACATACTCTTATTTTCCCGTTTTTCTTTGGTACAATGACATGGAAGAAATCCACCGTGAGTGTTCTACCGGAACAATAATACCTGCCTCTTCCAATTTTGTGATTTCTAGCTTTACTTGCCTCTGCATACTTTGGATTAAGTCGGTAAGGCCTACTTCTTGCAGGTGAAGCTCCTTCCACTAAGGGTATTCGATGTAATCCAAGCTCCTCAGGTATCCCTATTAAGTCTTTATAGGACCATGCAAAGACACTTTTATAGGTAAAAAGTAGGGAAGTTACCTTCTACAATAAAGGCGGATAGTGCCATAACCAAGCAGCCAAGTGAACCATCTGAGGATTCTCTTCATCTCCAAGATTTACTTCTTGAACAAACTTTTCAGAATTGGACTCACTTGAAAGTTCATCTCCACTGTATGCAGGAGCAGAGTTCAATTTATGATCCACAATTTGTTCCTTGATCCATCCTAAGGGTATATTTGAGAATGGAAGTTCTTGAAGGTCGCAATTATCTTCCCCAGATGCAGGCACAACTTTGTCTCTTTCTGGTCCTGCAAGCATAAAATCATCTGATTCCTCATGTTTACCTGCCTTTTCCCTACATACCATCTTAGTGGCGCTAAGTGTTGAATTTTGATTATCTGATTCAATTGGAGATTTCTGTCCTTTAGGAGGTGCCTGCAAAAAATAAGCTTGACTTCCTTGCTTACTCTTTTCTATTTTGTTCAAGTGAAGAACATCAGTTTTTCCCTCTTCCCGTCCTCCTTGTGTTGCTTCTGCAAAATCTTCATTTACCTCACATATCTCCACTGTGCAGCATTCTGCACTTCCCATCATCCAACTTAATAGGGCATCATCTTCTGAAGGCATCACCTTAGTTTCCATTGCATATCCAGTAGCCTTGTTGATGTCTGATCCTTCTTCCAAATGTATCTGTAATTGATTGTTAGTACATGTGGAAATCCATAATTTGTTCTTTCCCCAATCCTGTAGAGCCTTTGCTTGCCTTAGCCAAGGCCTTCCCAGGAGTAGAGGGTATGAGGTCTCCTGAGGCAGGGCAATAACAACAAAGTCTAAAACAAAATGACAACCCTGCACTATCATAAGTACCTTTTCAACAATGCCCACTGGTGCAACCCGACGTTGATCTGCTAAAGTGACTGTGAAGGGTGCTGCCTTTGTGGGATTGAGCCTTAGTTTCTTCATAGTGAAATCAGGCATCAAATTGATGCCGGAACCTCCATCTATAATAACACCTGCTAGAGCTTCATCCTTGATTAAAACGGATAATCTTGAGCTCTGATAATCAGCCAAGGGTGCGGGAGGAAAGTCCACCATAAAACCATCTATGCTAGGAGGTGGGCACAAGCATGCAGAATGTATAATCTTCAGCAGATCACTTCTTACTTTAGGATCTATTTTTATGAGTTGATACAGGCTAATCTTATGATGAATACCTTTCAAAATTTCTTCAATGTCCACTTCTTTCTTGCCTTCAGAAGTACTCGTTGGTTGATCTTTCAGCAAAGTAGTTGCCCTCTCATAAGCTTCTTCCATTTCTTCTTGGTCCTTCCATCCCACCCTCTTTTCTACAACTCTATCTTTGAGTTCTTGTTGTTCCTCCTTTTGGGCTACTGCCGCTTGCCTGGCTCTGGTCATCATTGGCATGGATGAAGATGAAACAACATAAGATTGAGCTGTCATACCTTCTACAGGTGGGGAGACTGCAATCATGTGAATAGGAGCCGGACGACCTCTTGGGCAATCTCTGGTGTAGTGATCCTTAGCATCTGGACAGTGCTGACGAGGGGGTGCATCCTCTGGAAGAGAACACCTGTTCTGCATATGGCCATACTCCCCACAACGGTAACACATTAGAGGCCGATTGTATCTAGGCCGAGTTGGGCGGGTCTCTTCTCTATTAGGTGCATTAGAAGTGCTAGCATAATATGAATCTACACCTTGATAGTTACCTCGCTGTTGTGCCCCCTTAAGGTAGTAGCAGTCTCTTGCTTCATGACCCTCTTTGCCACAGAACTGACAACTGACTCTGTTAGGACAATTTACATTGGAATGTCCATTATTATTACATATTGTACACCAAACCTGTCTTCATATGTCCTGGGTAGTCCGCAAGTCTTCAAGCTCACGCCTAAGTTGAGACACTTCATCCACATTATGGGTTGAGGGTGGCGGTATGACCTTCTCTTCTTGGCGACTTTGCTGCATTCTTAAGGCTTCCAACTCCTTCCTGAGTTGCCCGATTGGATCCAAATCGGATGCATAATTTGGTTGAGACTCCACTTCAAAATGTATTCTAGCCTCCTCAATGCGTGATGCAGTTGCAACAAAATCATCAAGTGTTGCATCCAGTCTGAGGGATTCTCGAAGCTTTTGTTGAGATGACTTAGGCAGAGCCTTCTCAATCCATTTTTTGACTAAAAAATCACCTAGAGCATGAGGCAAACGAGAAACGAGTGCTTTAGTTCTAGTGTGCAATTCATGAAAGGATTCACCTGCTCATAATTTTAGGTTCTCTAGCTGATCTAGAGCTCGTTCTGAGGAGTCGCTTGGTCGAAATGTCTGCGAGAATGCCGCTTTTAGTGCCTTCCACGTAGTGAAGTGCCCATCTGCATACTGGCTATACCACTTGTCTGCAAGGCCTTCCAAAGTGGATGGAAAGAGCACCAACATTGCATCCTCCCAGTTCTGCAATCCTCTTCCACGGCATAACGAGACGAAACTCCTCACGTGGTCATCTGCATCTTCATAAGCCAATCCTTTAAATGTAGGAAACTTGATGTTCAACCTAGAGAGTAAATGGGAAAGATCCTCCATTGGTGCCGGCGCCTCTTCTGAAGTATCAGAGGAAAAATCTAAGGTTCTCCTATGTTTCTCTTTTGATAATGGTGTTACTCCCAAATCAATGGATAGATTCAAGGATGGTGGAGGAGAGGTAGGCTCACTGGTTGTGGTTATTTCTAACTTGTTGAGACGCTTCCGTTCACGATGAGACTCCTTATCCGCCCGCGTATGGGTCATGTACCTACTCGCAAATACAATAGGGCGAAAACCCTCTCACAGAAATGCAAAGGTCCCACCGGGCGTGCCAAACTGTAGAGGAGGTACTGGGGTATCCGCTTTTAACAAAAGTAGAGAATGAAAACTAAACACGTCCAGTACATCACCTACTCAAGGGGGGTTCTCTTTAGGGTAATATACCCTTTAACATTTCTGTGAACAGGTAGATAACACGGATTGCACAGAGTGGTACATACTTCAGAAAATATGAATAACAATTGACCAAGGAAGACCATACACGTCTTGATTCGATTCAGATGATTACAAGATTTGACAAGGAAATGTTCAAAAAAACTAATGCTCAGAGCTTCGTGGTACTCTATGCAGATAAATACAGATCAATACAAATGATGAAGGAATTGCTCAAGAGAATAGAGCTTAACACCAATAGTGTCTCACAGAAAAGAAAGAAAATCCAAGACACTCTCTTACACTATAGTGCTCATAGCCCTCCACTGAGAAGCCTACCCTCTGAATCCACACTACAGAGTAGCTCCTACAATAGGCTTGAAACCACCAAGTGCAAGAGAGAACTTCTACATGTATACACGTGTCAAAGTAACTCCGAAAATGTACCAAAAAGTGTGTACCCAAATGAGCACAAATCCCTTGTTTTATAGGCCTCAATAGGCCAAGAGAGCCTTGCCGAATCACGCGCCGGTTGCTTACCCAAAATTGGAGGGTAGGTCAATTATTCCCTCGATTTGAATTGAGTCCAAAAAATGGGTAGTCTTCCTGGATGATTGTTGGCACATGGCAAAATCTTTTCTCCGCTTCTACTTTTTACCCTGCACACTTTTATCCCATACCGGTTCCCCATTTCGAGGACTGTTCAGAGTGCGATTTTTCACCTCCCGGCTGCTCTTCAGATCATTTTAGAACGAGTCCTTCCTATCCAGCCCTATCTATAGCATTGTCATTCAATTTAACCTCATCTCAGTACCACTTTCTTCAGCTCCAACGTTCCCTTTATGAGGTTTTGCAGCAGCATGTTTGTTCACTCCCTGAGCAATAGCCGAACATGAAGACCGCTTCTCTAATTACCTTGATTTGTAGTGGGGGTGAGTGGAGGGTTGGGTGGGGTTGGAGGGGGTTGGGGTTGGGGGTTGAGTGGAGGAGAAGGTGGGGATGAGGGGACGCAAGGTGGGGTTGAGTGGGGTCGGAAGGGGTTGGGGTTGGGGGTTGAGTGGAGGAGGAGGTGGGGATGAGGGGGCGCAAGGTGGGGTTGAGCGGGGTTGGAGGGGGTTGGGGGTCGGGGTCGAGTGGAGGAGAAGGGGGGCGCAAGGTGGGGTTGAGCGGGGTTGGAGGGGGTTGGGGTTAAGCGGGGTTGGAGGGGGTTGGGGGTTGGGGTTGAGTGGAGGAGAAGGGGGGGCGCAAGGTGGGGTTGAGCGGGGTTGGAGGGGGTTGGGGGTTGGGGTTGAGTGGAGGAGAAGGGGGGGCGCAAGGTGGGGTTGAGCGGGGTTAGAGGGGGTTGGGGGTTGGGGTTGAGCGGGGTTGGAGGGGGTTGGGGGTTGGGGTTGAGCAGGGTTGGAGGGGGTTGGGGGTTGGGGTTGAGTGGGGTTGGAAGGGGGTTGGGGGTTGGGGTTGAGCGGGGTTGGAGGGGGTTGGGGTCGGGGTCGAGTGGAGGAGAAGGGGGGTGCAAGGTGGGGTTGAGCGGGGGTTGGAGGGGGTTGGGGGTCGGGGTCGAGTGGAGGAGAAGGGGGGCGCAAAGTGGGGTTGAGCGGGGTTGGAGGGGGTTGGGGGTTGGGGTTGAGCAGGGTGGAGGGGGTTGGGGGTTGGGGGTTGAGCGGGGTTGGAGGGGGTTGGGGGTTGGGGTTGAGCGGGGTTGGAGGGGGTTGGGGGTTGGGGTTGAGCGGGGTTGGAGGGGGTTGGGCGTTGGGGTTGAGTGGGGTTGGAGGGGGTTGGGGGGTTGGGGTTGAGTGGAGGAGAAGGGGGTGCAAGGTGGGGTTGAGCGGGGTTGGAGGGGGTTGGGGGTCGGGGTCGAGTGGAGGAGAAGGGGGGGCGCAAGGTGGGGTTGAGCGGGGTTGGAGGGGGTTGGGGGTCGGGGTCGAGTGGAGGAGAAGGGGGGCGCAAAGTGGGGTTGAGCGGGGTTGGAGGGGGTTGGGGGTTGGGGTTGAGCGGGGTTGGAGGGGTTTGGGGGTTGGGGGTTGACGGGGTTGGAGGGGGGTTGGGGTTGGGTTGGACGGGGTTGGAGGGGGTTGGGGGTTGGGGTTGAGCGGGGTTGGAGGGGTTGGGGGTTGGGGGTTGAGCGGGTTGGAGGGGGTTGGGGGTTGGGGTTGAGCGGGGTTGGAGGGGGTTGGGGTTGGGGTTGAGCGGGGTTGGAGGGGTTGGGGGTTGGGGTTGAGTGGAGGAGAAGGGGGGCGCAAGGTGGGGTTGAGCGGGGTTGGAGGGGGTTGGGGGTCGGGGTCGAGTGGAGGAGAAGGGGGGCGCAAGGTGGGGTTGAGCGGGGTTGGAGGGGGTTGGGGGTCGGGGTCGAGTGGAGGAGAAGGGGGGCGCAAAGTGGGGTTGAGCGGGGTTGGAGGGGGTTGGGGGTTGGGGTTGAGCGGGGTTGGAGGGGGTTGGGGGTTGGGGGTTGAGCGGGGTTGGAGGGGGTTGTGGGTTGGGGTTGAGCGGGGTTGGAGGGGGTTGGGGGTTGGGGTTGAGCTGGGTTGGAGGGGTTGGGGGTTGGGGTTGAGTGGGGTTGGAGGGGGTTGGGGGTTGGGGTTGAGTGGAGGAGAAGGGGGGCGCAAGGTGGGTTGAGCGGGTTGGAGGGGGAGAGAGAGAGGCATATGAAGGCTCTACAGTGATTGTGTGTGTTAGTGAATGTGTGTGTGTATGTATGTGTGTGAATGTATGTATGCATATCTATGTATACGTGTGAGTGTGTGAGTGAGTGTATATATATATGTGTATGAAATATTTAGTGAGTGTGTATGTATCTCTCTCTTTCTCTCTCTCTCTCTCTCTATCTCTCTCTCTCTCTCTCGCTACTACACGTCTCTCAATGTTTACTAAATGTTTAGCAGAACTTCATTGGGTGTTTCTATTCAATGTATTGAGATACACCTGCCACAGATCAAATTCAATGGGATGGTAGAGATACTCAAGCACATGCATTGATAGCCTTGTCTATCAAAAGTGCCATTATTTCTCAAATTGGATCTTGAAAACTAGCTAAGGATGATTGGGATACACTTAACACTTTATACCAGGCAAGGAATGA